>WBMZ01000793.1:0-27075 GCA_013400975.1 Atrichornis clamosus
GAGGGCGAAAGGCGTGCCCCTCTCGGCTGCCCGCCACCGCCGCCCCTCTTCCTCCCGGAGCAGGCGCGGGCGGCAGCGGGAAGCGGCGTGCGCTGGGAAGGGGGGGCTGGGGCTGAGCCAAGCGCGGGGAGCGGGAGGGGCTTATCGGGAGAGGGAAAGCCCCGTTCCCGCAGGCACGGGCGGGGGGCAGCGGCGCTTGCCGGGAGGGGGCTGGTCGCGCCCTGCCACCGGGAGCTGGAGCGGGAATCGGAGCTGTAGCCGGTGCCCCCGCAGCCGGCGGGGCGGGCGGCGGCGCCGGGGTGGCGGGTGCGGGCGAGCAGGGCCGGGGGTCTCCGTGCGCCCTTCTCGCCGCAGCCCCGGCCTCGGCCTCTGCGGTGAGGGCAGGGCTCTCGCCGCGGCGTCCCAGGCGGTGTGAATGTCCAGACAGCGGAGGACAGTTGGAAAATGTCACCTGAATGTGCAGGAATGAAAGCGCGGTGGGAGGAAACCAAAACAATGCGGTCTCGTCTTGGGAGAGGGCGGGTTAAAGAGCACAAAGCCTTGTAACAGTACAGCCCTGACTTTGGATTTCTCATCTCATGTGGTTCCTGGCTGGGGTAGCTCCGTGGGTGACGGGCAGCGGGGGCGAACCTTTAGGATGTGAGTTACGGAAGACTCAAACTGCTGCGCTCGCGGGGAGCTGAGCTGGAATCACCGTGCCTAGATAGAGGCGTTGTCGAGGGGCAGCAGCCTCATCTTCTGCAGGAGTTCGGGCTCGGTAGGAGGCACTGCGGAAAATTGGTAACTAATAATCACGGGATTCCTGCATCCAGGGATGCGAGATGCTGCTCGTCAGCCAGGAAATGGCATGTCACGAGTGCTGCTGTTTTGCAGCTCCCTGCTCATAGGTGTCACCTGCCTGTATGCTCGCATTGGTACCTACCAGCTTATCCAACTTGGGAATTAAAAACTGCAACTTGTCATAAGAACATTACACCAACTCCCAGGTTGAGCCGTCATTCTGAGCTTGGCAAGCTTTTCCTTGCACATAAATTAACTTTTTTCCTTCTCATCCAGATCCTGCGGATTAGGTTGCCATGACTTCCTTAGAAAAGAAGTACAGGGGCATGCAAGAAGTTGAGCAGTTACAGTTACTGGTCTGCAGCTGGAAGGACAAGACCATGTCTGAGCTGTCTGGGCTCCAGAGATCAAGTCAAAGTGGATAGGTCAAAATATCTAATGAGTAAGGTCTGTCTGAGGGAAAGATGCTGCATTTTGCAAGTCACCATTTTGTCTGCAGTGACTGGGCAAACTGTTTGACTGGAACAGTTCTCAAATCTTTTCTTTTAGAAACTGGAGATACATTCTGGATCATCTTGTACCTGTAGCCAGGGCCTTAGTGTCCCAAGAAAATTAGCAGTTGTATTTTCAAATACTCTTGAAGCAGCCATCACAAGAAGTTTCAAGTCACATAGCCTAGTTCCTTTGCCTGTAGACTTCAGCATTTTAGATATATTTTTAAACAGTTTCTTGTGTTGGTGGAAATGTTCTGAAATTATGTGCTTTTCAGTATCTTGCATTCCTATAGCTAAATGTCCTATCTACCTTAGTTCACAGTTTTGGAGCTTATAAATTGCATTTCTATCTAGAAACCAGAGGAACGGAGTAAATGTGGCAAGTTTCTGAGCCCACAAGTTTGGGCAGATCCTGATTCCAGCCACCTCAGTTACAGGACTTCAATTTGTTTTGGCAAAAGCAGATTTTACCCGTAGTTCTCTAGGTTTACACAAAAAAAAAAAAAAATCCTTTCCCCTGTTTCACAGGCACATAAAGGTGCTTGCCTCCTGTAGTAGGAGGTCAGTCCTCCAAAGAAAACTTTTCAACTCTTCAGGTTCCTATAAAACAGTGAAAACTCCATGGGTGTGAAATAGCGACCTGATTCACATGTCCAGAGTAGGTGTGGAATGTCAGATTAAATGGTTCAGTTTGAGCCAAGACAGCAGCTCCTTAATGGGAACCAGAAGAGCTGAAGGAGTAACTTCCGTGGGTATGGGAGTGTAATATCTCAAACATCAGCTTTGCAAAACTCAGGCTTCCTGTTTTGGAATCTTGGTGCTGTCTGGTCAGCTTTAAGCTCTTGCAAGGGTTGTGCCATGTGTAGGGAAGACTTCTCAGGGTGAGATCATATAAATCAAGTGCAGCAGTCAAGTAATTTATGGCAGTTTCAGTAGTCACAGAGATCTGCTGTACTGTTCTGGGGGTGAAAAAAGTCTTCCATAAGTTGGCAAGTACTGATGCTACCATGTGTGCTGCCTGATTTCCCTTGCCTGGGTCTAGCAATGGTCTGAGAATAAGACTGGCACAGTGCCCCTGAACGTGTCCTACTTAGACCCATGGTTGGCTGTGGGGTAATGAGGACCCCTACACATGAGGGATCTCCACCAGCCACCCACAAAGGCCCTCGAATTCCCTGTCCCATGGAAGTGAAGTGGCTTTGCTTGGGCCTGCAAGTCCTTACTGTACATCATCAGCCAGGACTTGTCCTGGAGATGCATCTTTCTGACGAGTGCAACAAGCCTACACCAACCTGTGCTGCAAATTATCAGCAAATTATGTCTCCACAATCCAATCCTTTGCAGAAGCCTTATTTTTCATAACTCAAGAATAAGTATCTCTTTTTCTTTCTGTACGTAGTACACAGAGTAGTTATGACCATTTCACTCTGAAATGAGTTATTTTAAAAGTCCGGTAAATAGTTATATCAATCACAGAAATTTTGGAAAACTTAGCCAGATTTCTGTTCATACTTAGATATTTTCCATTGATCATACTTCCTCAGGAATTCTTTTATCAGAATAGATATTATCTCCTTTAATAAGTAAAGAAGATGTTAGCAAAACATGTCACCTTTCACATCATTTTATTCTTCTTTGTATTGTTTTGTATTTTCTTTCCCTATACACAGAGCTAGCAACAGTCTCAGAATGCTGACCTTAGCATAATTGATTTGCAGCCATTCATAAATTGTTAAATCTCACTGAATTTTGATTTAGAATGTAAAAGACACCTTAAGACCCAGCTGTAGTTGCGTAAACAGCATCACATTTGTGTACTTCAAAAAAGCTGCACATAGAAAGAATCAAGATACTGAGAAAATGTACTGTGTTCTACAGAGAAGAAAAATTCCCCTAAGCAATACATTTTGGGTTTACATGTATTGTCCAGTATTTCACTGTTGGTGTAATCTCCTTTGAGGTTAAAAAATGAGCTTGAAAACATCAATAACAGAAATAAATTACTGCACTTAATCAATATGACGGTATAGGAACAAACAAGACTTTCTCAGTAGATACAGACTAGACATTGGAAATCAGGGTCAATTGAAAAGAATTGAGAAGATAAAATAATTTTACTTAAATTGCTGACAGCGAGAGACATATTCTACTCCATGGCTGTCAAAAAGTGTGAGAGAGAACTAATGGGAAGATGTTGTGAATCATTTTGAAATCTTCCTGTCAGAAATATTTAATACAAATGACCTGTATTCTAAACTTTCTGTGTAGGTGCTTTTATGTAAGCATAAGGTTAAAAAAAAAAATTAGATTAAAATAGTGAAAACTCAAACTCAGACCTCTGCAGTTCTCCACAACAAATGTTCATTCAAGTCCAGGTTCAAACTAGTAAAATAGAACTACCCATGATGAAGAAATAAAAGCAAAACATCCTTTGTGGGAGACAAAATGGAGTACTTTGGTTTATTTTATTGCTAGCTATTACCGTGACCTCTCCAGGTAACAGGTTATTGCTCACCCAGCTACTTAAGATAATGAAAAACTCACATCTGGGCTCCCTGTTGTCTTTCAAAATGCCCACTCCAAAGAGAAATGAGTCCCTCATCCTCTCACTCTGTGGCCGCCATCTGTGATTTCCACTGGTGCAGCACTAGTCTTTTACCTCCCACCCCCCGGTGTGAAAGCCCCTCGCTGAGTGTCTGGCAGTATTTGTGCTGCAGCTCCCCTCTCCTCAATGGCTGAAACTCTGAAAACAAGAGACAAAGTGACTTTGATTCTTCAACCCACTCTCAGTAAGTAGTTTTGGTCCTAGAAGTCACTTACAATTTTTCCTAAGTAGCTTTATATGAATCCTTCCAACTTGTAAGACACTAAAAGCTGGATTTCCTGAAGCATCTTTCTCTGTCCCTGTTGTCAAGTAGTGGCAGAGAGGCTGTTCTTGTTACAGTTGGCCGGTGAAGTTTGTCAGGGAAAATGTGAGCTTCTCAGCTCAGAAATTATTTGTGACTACTGGCTGAATGCAGACTCTTGTGAAGCTCCAAGTATTTTACAAGTCCTGGGAGCTTCTCTTCCAGAGCAGCACATTCATAGCTTTTGCAACTACTGAGGGAAAATTGGTGGCATTTCTTGCCTGCTATTCAGAAGTTAGTAGGTGATGAACTTGAAGTAAAATATATCAATTTCACATAGTAACTGCTGAGATTACAGGCAGGGCACAGATTTTCCAAGGGAATATTGTGTCTGTGAAAAACACCTGTTTTTTGGTAAGCTGCAAAACACAAAATTATCCATAACCTGGAAATTTTTCCAGTTTTTCATAAATGTTTACAACAAAGAAGTTGTTAGCATGTCTTCCTGCCATTTCTTAACAACAAAAAAGGAAACACAGCATGTAATGTGTCCGCTGTTACTCATTCTTTGAATAATGGATGCTATTTTCTGCAAAGGCTCCAAGCCACACTTGGGTAAGTTTTCTCTGTATCTGTAGGAAGGTGGTATAGCAACAGCTGTTGAAGGAGGAGCGATGGGGAAGTCTTTACTTTGTTTTTGTGATGTTTACTTTTGAAAAAATCCATTGAGTTTCCAAAAATCCAGCAGGGAGACATTTGCCATCCCTGGGATGAGGGACAGGCAGGGGATCAGTCTCTCCTGCTATCACTAATTATGTGTAAACGCCTGGGTTTGGGGATTTATAATGAGATCTCAGGAGATGGGTTCTGCTATTACTAATTGCTACTACTCAATTGAATGGGAGGATTGGTTTAGACGTCTGTGGTAGAGAAGCTGCAAAGCACTGCAGAGCTGTATGTGAAATTAAGGAAGGTGGTGCTGTATGCAGTCCCTTGAGCTCAAGGGAGTTTGAGCTCTAGTGATCAAAGGTGAAGGCCCTGACTCCAAAGCAAAGCATGAGCACGGTGTTCTCCTTGTGCTGAAACCCAATCCCACCTGCTCCAGACCTTATTTCCTGGTGATGGGACCAGGGCAGCTGCAGATGCAGCACAGGGACAAGGTTTGTTTCTCCAGCCTCCTCAGCACAGCCAGTGCAGCAGGCTTACCTGTCCCTTCCCAGTCACTAGGTGATACCCACCCTTTGTGGTGATAACAGCCAGCTATTTCACATTCCATGTCTGAAAACATTGCCGAGGTTTGCAACAATTGTGTCTGCCCGCCACTGTAAGCAGCAGGGTGGGCTGAGCTCAGCGCTTGCTGTTCACCCACCATCCTCGTTCTTACAAACAGATGGGCCTCCTGTACAAGTCATGTCTCAGTTGCATTTAGCTAACAAAAGCAATAACCAAAATCTCCACTGCGCTTGCAAAGAATAATGAGGATTAAAGTCTCGTCCAGTGTGCCGGAAGGCTCATTTGCATTCCTGGTCTGGCAATTCCCCTTTTTTCCATTTTGTGAAAAGATCCTCTCCCCAATGTCTTTCTGTCCGTAAGACAAGCAAGCTAAAAAGCTTTCGTTGATGGAGGAAAATGGAAGATCATGTTCATCACATCTCCTTTATACATAATTCCTGCACATCACACACTTCTGCTATAATTACCATTTAATTAATTCCTCTCCAGAAGAATACACCAATCGTCTCCATGGTCGCCCTGTTTATCATCTCCGGCTGTGGGAGCCGGTACCGGCCAGGTGCAAGGACAATGGCTGGCTATTCATTTCTCTGCACCAGCTGTTACCCTCAGCGTGCACCCAGTCTGGGTCCTGCTGGTGACAACCCTGTTATGGCTGCTGCTGCGACTTCAATTTTATTTTAAGGGGAGGGGAGGAGTTCATAATGAAGGCATAGGAAAGAAGAGAAAATTTGCGTACTAGTCACGAGGCCTCTGAAGCCTGGACTGAGGATCCAGGTCCCAATCATGTGCTTTCAGAAGCATGAAATCCATCATTTCCCATTTAACAAGCAAACAAGACTGACTGGGTTTTCAGGGAAATTCTGGTTCTGGTTTCACGTTCTGCTGTTCACCAAAACATTAACTGCAAGGTTTTTAAAAATGGCTTTGAATAAGACATGTTGTAACAAAGGAAGAGATATAATTTGCAGCTGTATTAAAACAATGTGAAAAAAAGAGAAACACAGAAAATATTTACTTAGCCTTGATGATGTCATTCACAGGTCTCTTCCAACTAATTGTCTTTAAATTAATAATTTTCGACTAATTGCCTTTCTTTCAAATTTTTTTATTATCATTAGAGACAAAACCTACTGATAGCTGTGGCTGTTATATTTTACTTAAATCGATTGGATTTTCCTCCCCCTCATTCTCAGTCTGTTATATTATCAGTCAAAATTCCACATTGAAGAATGTACTTTCAGCCTCTGAGATTTCTGCTCGCTTTCCTCCAGATGAGAGAAGGAATTTGCCAGTACTTTGACCTTTCTCTTTCTACTAATCCAACTTGAATCGGTAGAGGCCAAAGGGAGCTTAGTTATTTCATATTTTCCTAGTTTTATCTGCCAATAGTATACCATTCTTTGCATAGACTCAGGTCTGAAGAATGGTACATTTTGTTCTTTTACAGGCCAACAGAACAAGACAAATGGGATGCTGTAAGCACAGTACTAAAACCCATGAATAAATGAGGCTGCAAGCTTTGAGAGAGGTCACTCATAAATAGCTTCAATTCCAATAGACTCTATATTAGTGACTCAAAATTGTGTACATAGCCAATTAAACCATCAGTTCATGCTGAGATACAGGGGTGGGGACTGCTGGATATTTTTTGTGAATATTGACTTTCCTTCCAGGAGATCTGCCTTCTCTTCCCAGCAGTTCCACACATTTATAGTATGATGTTGAGCAAATCATCCTCTCTAGTTTAAAATCCCACATTCATTAGAATAAGGGCCATGATATGGCTGTTCTTTGTAAAATTCTTTGAAATCCATGACTTACACTGGAAGATCAATGACATTATGCATTTACAGAGCAGCTTCTAAGAGCCTCAGAATGCTCTCTTGAAATTATACAAAATTGTATACAGTAATTCAGGAGTGTTCTAGTTAGATGAAGCTGTCTGAAAAGGCCATATTCATAGTTCAAGGATAATTTTTTTTTTCTTTTTTTCATTTTCATCTTTGGCCTAAATCATATCAAACTCAGAAATCATTAATATTTCCTGCAAATGGCAAGTCCAAGAGAAAAAAAATAATCAGAAACACCAAGGAAGGATGGCTTCCAAGAGAAATTACATTCCCAAGTCAATCCAGAATTGAAGACAATGAGTGCCTCAGGCAGGAGGTAAGGAGGAAAAGAAAATTAGTCTTGCAGGATGCCTGAAGAGAAACAGGCAAACCTTGTCTATTTACATTAGTGTTTCTCTTCTTCTTGTGTTTTAACCTCAATGCTTAGCCAAAATTCAGGATTCTGTAGTGATTTTCTGTTAGGAAGAGTAATGATAAGAGAGGCGGGTGTTTCTGACACAGCTCCACTTGTTTACAAATAATGTACAAAACTTTGCTTCCTTGAACAAGGCCAAACCAGCAAGCTGGAGACAGCTTCTCCGAAGGGGGTCCAGCATGGCCAACCGCCAGCACTCGGAACAGTAAGATTCCAGGGATTTCCCAGCACCATCTTCCCTGTGTTTATTCAGCCGTAACTTATGCTCACCTTGACCTACACCCTCTTGGGTCCTCCTGGGCTGCTTGCATGGAGACACAATCCGGGCCATGGGTGTTGCAAACTGAGGGCTCTCTCAAAATCCCTGCTGCTGGGCACAGCATCAGATTAACAGCGGCCACCTCAGATAATTTCAGTGAAAAGTTGAAAAAAACTTGCAGGGCAATCTGAAAACTCAAAAATGAGAAGATATAAGAACGCCCAATGTACTTGCTTCGCCACAGAAAAATACCCTTAATGTGAGGGTAGCTGGGTCTGACTGCTGCTTTGAACATCTGAGGTTTGTGATTTTCAGGAGTAGACTCCGTTAGGTAATAATTGAGTACACTTCTGCCACAAGAAATAGTTGGGCTGACTTGGGCAGGATGAGGATGGGTACAGCTGGTAAATAACACGAAGGTGGTACACAAATACCAACAGCCTCTCCACTTGGCACAGCCATTGATGCCAGACTCAAGTTCAATGCCATTCCTGTCACAGGCTGAAAGGTCTCTCTTGCTGTAAGAAGTCTTTTTCAACTCCCAAAGGAAAAGTGGGTTGGATATCACAGAGTTTCACACCAGGAAACATGCATGAACTCACTGTAAATGATAATAATGAAATTGTAGTATATATGTAATTTCCAGCAGAAAAAAAAATCTGCTATCAGCCTGAAAGGAGAAACTAGAAAAAAAATTGAGAGGTCTTTTTCATTCTCTAATTTACCATCATTCCTTGATGTCTCTGAGTAAGAGTGAGGGCTCTGGGACAGATCATTAAGGCTCCTTTCCTCTTTCCTGTAGTATAGGCCTCTACATTACAGAAAAGAGAAGCTGGTATTGAAACATGTAGCAATGCCACAAGCTCTAGCAATTCTAGTGAATTTTTGGAGCATAGCCCCAGGCACATGATGAAAGGGGCAGAAAGAATGAAGGTGATATTTACTCTTTGGAAACATTGAGAAGAGATGAAGAGTCTTGGAAGAGCTGAGGGGGTTTTTTTCTACATTCCCTTATCTCTAATCTGAAAGAGTAGGTCTGTCAGGTATTGAGTTTAAATTTAGATTGCAGTGTTATTTACTACTCCGTTACAAAAGTCAGATAGATTTAATGTCCAGACCTGTAAATCCTTTGCAGTGAAACAGGAAAAAAAATGAAGTCACAGAATGAAAACCAGTTAATGGAAGTGTGTGCATGAATGGCCTGTGGGGTGTTCCCATTAACTGCTGTGCTGATTTATATGGTTGTCATCACAAACCTTTTGTATTATTTCTCATTCTACTCCAAGAATATTGTTACAATTAGATTGAAATTTGTCTTCATGGGAGGTATTGCCCTGGCTGAAGGACATGGATGATATTTGTGGGCAATCTGTAATGCAATTGGCCACCTATGAGTGCTAGCTCACATCCACTGAATCTTCATCACCATGCAAAGGGCCAGCCCAGAAGCTGGGGAGTGGTTAACAACGTGATTTCAAAACACCGATACCTGCACTAAACCTTCAGGTAAAAGACAAACAACCACCTTTGTGTGGAAACACGGAAGGGAAAATCCAGACACCTCCCTCCCCCCGTGGTTCAGGAGGAGTGGAAAGCAGCTGCTCCTGCTGGGGTTCATGCTCATGCTGCTGGGCTGTGATGTGTGCACACTTTACAACTAATCACACCCTGTACATCAGACTGCAAAAACCAAGGCAAATTAATCATCATTTCACCTTGCCAAGTAAGTAAATACTAAACCCCTCATCTTGCATACAGGAAAAGCGAGTCATCAAGCTGTCACAGAGAGAGCTGGGGCGGGTGCCAGGAGCAGGAAACAGCTATCTAAGCTCTCCAGTGCGCCAGCTTTCATCCCGCTCCCCTCAGGCAACACAACTGATCCCCATCGGAGTCAGACTCAAGCTAGTTCCTCCGGAACAAGGAAAAGTGGCAGCCAACCTGTCATGGTATCCCTCGGACCCTCTCTGTGAGGAGCACACTGCACTTCCTAACTTTTGGCTACTTGTAACTTCTTCTTTGTTTGTTGAGAGGCACTTAGGAGCCCCATGCAGGCCAACAGCCTGGACTTTCTTTAAACTCAGAGGTACCACGTTAAGATCTTCACAGATCTCATAGCTGACTGTTTTTTTTCATAGGCAGATGAACACAAACTTCTTGCTTTTGTTTTTAAAGCTCAGTTCATCCTACAGACTCTCTGCTTGTAGGCCCATGAGATTGCCTGTCCTGTTATAAGCATGCAGGTATGGTTCAGTTTGCAGACCTTTCCCGTCACTACAGGACAAAGAAAGAAAATATAATAAATTTAAAAAATTTTTAAAACATCAAACTTAGCAGAGAAAATAAGATGCTTGGACAAACCTAGTGCCTGGGGGGAGCTGACATTTGATTTTCCCTACTAACACGTTAGTAATTCTCTGTGCTACAAAAGAACTATGTGGTTCAGCCTGTTTGCTCTCAGGGTTGTTGCTGAAATCCCCTAGCCACATTCTCAGGAAGGAATCCTTTTATCAAAGAAGCTTTGCACTTTGCACCACGAGTGTTGTATGTGGCTGAGATTGCCCTTCATCATAGCCTTGAATGGGACTGACTGTAGTGATGTGGCAGCAGTGTGCTGACAGCAGAATTTAGCCCCAGTCTGATGAGATTGAAACACACAGATTTTGGCACTTCCATTCAGGAAGGCTAATAGCAAGGACTAGGCCTCTGTGGACATTACTAGCTCAGTAGCAAAATTGTGGTGATCCTAAATACTAGCAGGGACTCCAACTGTATGAGGAAACTGTTATGGTTAAGGTTCTTAATATTTTAGAGAGAGAGAGATGCCTCTGCCCAAATTAAGGTGCAAATGAGACCATATGCGTAAGTCAATAGTATGGGTTTTATTTGACAGTAAATGAGAGAGAGAGAGACAGACACAGAGAGAGAGAGAGAGAAAGACAGTGAAAGACATAGAAAGAGATGGAGGGACAGAAAGAGAGTTACAGAGACAGAGAAGATATCACCACTCCATGGATCCCAACGATGTCCTGTTGATCCTCTCCATCAGCTCTTCTTGGTGGTGAGGGTCCCCCCAAAGCACAGAGTCCGATGGGTTAATACAGGCTCAGGCCAGGTGGCAATGTCCAGCCACGTCCCCTGGAGGGGGGGCAAGTTTGCCCTTGTCTCTTGCAGCAGACCTGGGATCTGTTGCCTCACTTTGCATCACCTGCAGTCTTGTGGTGTAAGGCCCCAGGAATCGGGCTGGAGCACTTCAGGGGGTCTTTGATGGATTAAGACACCCCCTCACGTGAATGTCCCGTGGTTGTGGCCTTCCCGGGGTTGGGGTTCCACAGCCAGATTGCACAAGGGAGGATGGGTTCCCTGCCCCTGAGCAGAGGTTACCACACACCCAAACCTGCACCCCCTACCACCTCGGCTGGGGGGAAATCTGTGCAAACCTGCTCCCAGCAAATGGGTCTGTGGGCTGTGGCCTCCCCACCCCAAACCAAGCCAGGGGTGATTCCTAGCACAGCTGCTGGGTTTGGCTCTTATTCTTCTCCTCTAGCCTTGTTTGCTCCTCTCCAGACCTGAGATGAGTGAAGAATAGGTTTCCCTTTATCTAATCACAGTAGTTTAACTCTCAGTCCAAAGTTCCAGTCAGGCATTTTCAGGGAGAGGTGGACTTCGGTGGCTTCTTTATACAGTTTTGCTATAATGAGTGAAACTTTATAACAATGTTTGAGGCATGAACTAAATCAGTCTCTGACAGAAACAAAAGTGTGGTAGAGCAAAAGAATATGAGGAAGAGATAAGAATTTGTACCAACTAGAGGAGTCCATCTCCAGACAGAATCAGCATGGGTGAAGGTAGTATGTATGTGCACAAGGGTAGAGGGGACAGATTTTGTGCTTGAAGCTGGAGAGGGAAGGCAATAAGCTCTGCCCTTTTCTTTCCAGAAAGGATAAGTTGTTCTGCACTAAAAAAAAAAAAAAAAAAAAAAAGAGAAAAAAGGAGAATTTGCACACTGGACTGTTCTTAATCCACCTGTGCAAATACTTTTGTATCCATTGGCAACAAATCTGGAAGGTCCATCTGCTTCCAGCTAACACATCAACACCCACTGATCCCACCTCACATTATATTAGTCTGTGTCCCCACATTTTACCAGATCATAGAAAGCAAGGAGGAGGGAGAAATCCAACTGATTTGCTCTAATCCTTGAATGCAGCTTTGGATCTGCTTTGTACGGTCTCAGAGCCACCCCCTTGTCTATATAAACAATACACCATGCTGAACAGGAGATTCTGTACAGCCTATGAAGAAGAAAAAGGAGAGAAGAAAGGGTAGTGAGAAACAGTATTTAGTTTAGGAAAATATATTATAATAGTGGCAGAGTTTGCATTTCATGCCAAAAAAAAACCCCACCAGTTTTCTCAGCCTTTTTTTATGAGAACTTGCTGAAGTTGAGAGGCAGAGTGTAATTTTACAGACTCTGACACATTTAGCTGACTAGCAGAGCAAAAAAGCTTTGGAAATACCTTTCACGTTCAAAGGTACAAAATAATACATCTTTTGGTTAGTATCAGCCTGGTTTTCTACATCCTTAGAATTTAAATGTAAATCTCTGCCAAGCTTAAGGAGTGTTTAAGAGTGTTAATCACCTAGCCCTTTTTACAGTGTGTGAAGTGATTTGAAATCATTGGGGAACATTAATACTTTTTGGAGAGAGTTCCAGGTTAGAAGACTTCAGTTTGCAGCACTGCTAAGATATATAAATCACTTCAGCTGTGGTGGAATGTGATGATTTGAAGCCATTGGGTTTGGAAATGGAAAAAAGACATGATCTTGAAAGATACAAACTGCTTTTGAGCCCAATCCTACAGCTCTGATTGAGACATTTTAAACAAATATCAAAGTACAAGCTGCAAAATCAAATACTTTTTTTCTGAAAAACTTCCAATAAAACTTACCCTTTCTAGTTCTGCATATATTTAGAAACACTGGGCATAATCATACAGCAGTCTGCATTTGATGTAATCACCTGCTGTTGTGCAAACTGAGCTCAAACACCTTTTCTGATCTAGTAATACTGTACATCATTTTGCCATCTTTGTGAAATGCAAAGCCACAGTGGACGAATGCTTTGTTCTGCAAGGGGAAAGAAGCTGGAGAGACAATTTTCTTGCTTCCACAAGATTGCCATGTGGTAATAAGCAGAAAAAAAAGATGGAAAAATGAAGGACACTCACAAAATTGTGTAAGTTACATAAAATGGAAGTGGAAAAAGAGTGGGAGCACGGAAGCTTCATTCCTACAAGCAACATCAGCCAGAGAGTAGGAAAACACTATCATCTTTACCATTTTGTCCTCTAACCTTGCTCATAGGCAGTCTCGAGGACTGGAGGGAAAACACAGTTTGCATCCAGTTTACATATTATTCATGCAAGGCTTGCACTGTCTGACATCTAGTACTGTGCTAATAGGAAATGTTAAGAAAGGAAATCTCTAAAAAAAGGATTTAGGAACAAACAGCTGTCAATTGGTGATGCTCGGTAAGATGTAATTAGTACACGGGATCAGATGGGATGTGTTTAATAAGTACACTTGCTTCTAAAAGCCATTGTGTATCCACAGAAAAAAAGAATAAAACACATTTATAAGTTTATCAAATTTTTAAGCACACCGAAATCATTCTTCTGAAGAGGTTTTCCTGCCTTTTGCCATGAATTAGTTCAGCAGTAAGAATGATATGAGAGAGCAAACTAAACTTGTATGTGCAGGTTGTGAGGAGTTACATATTTAGCTTGATTAGTCTTTGCTATTGCAAAAGATATCTGACCTTTTCTGGAGGAGCTCAGTCGCTACCTCTGCCTCATAGCAAGCCTTTGCAAGTCTGGAGGGAGGAGTGGTGACAAGGGCGCTGCCTGCCTTCCACGGAGCTCCATTCAAGCTTGGATGGCAAACAGCAATTTTCAAGTTGCTACAGTTCTTTGGCCATCTGCATTTGCCCCGCCAAAAACCTGCCAAAATAATGGAGCACGAGCCCCTTGTGAAGGGGAAAACAGAGTGTGCTACCAAGAACAACTCATACATGGATCCAGAGTGAGACCCTGCTTATCCATCTTCCTCATGGAGAACTTGCATGCAGAAATGCTTATCAACATGGAGATAATGCTTATCAATAAGTATGTATGTTCATCACACAGCACTTATATAATATGCTTTAGAATGTGAGGTTAAACACTCTAGAATTATAAATGGCACCTTCCACAGAGCCTTAATTTGGATCGTAGTGTATGTACGCTGGAAGATAACCCTTAATTAAATGTTATTCTTTTTTTTAATATGACAGGGATCTTGTCATATAGTGAGAACAGTGATAAGGAAAAGAAGCAAGATTAGGAATTAATGAGGCTCCTTGCTTCATTTGTTCTACCATGTAGGAAATTAAACTTCTGAAAAAAGTAAAGTCTCTCTTCAAAGGAGACTAAAGGAAAAAGTATGTCTTTTGGAATAAAGCAAGCAAATACTACAAAATGAAACTCAGTCACGTCCCTGCCGTCGCTACAAAGTTCCTCCCTGACTGTAACCAGAGCTGCCTCAGTCTGCTCCATGACCAGTGAATTGACAGTTTAGACATGATAGTGTGGAAAAGAAGTGTCCGGGTCAGTAGAACATGGCCAACATTAGAGTGCCTGGCAGCTCTGGAATTCAGAATAGACCAAGATTTTGCAAGAAGACAAAGGCCCAGAAATGGCACATGACACCCGGCAGGACTAAGTACCTCTTAATATCCTAACTCTATGTGATATGGTATAGTTCTCACATTATAGAAAACATGTATTTGGCAAAATTCCCCTGGGACAGTTTTTAAGGTCCACTCCAACACATGAAACACTCAAGTACTCATAAAGACCAGTTACTCTACTTGAAAACAACAGGAAGTACTTCCCCATTTTTTCTTTCCATTTTGACTGGTACATTAAATGACTTCATTTCAGAAGTGAGACAAGGAGCAGTGTTAGAAGGCATCAACTCAAATTCATCTGTGTGGTGATCCTGACCAGTAGGCTGCTGTGCATCAAGGAATCAGCCACTCATTCCACAGCACTCATTCCTGAGAAGTCCCAGGCCTGTGCTGTGCCACACCACACGTCCAGCATGGCCTTCGGCCTCGGCTGTGCTGCACAGATTGATCCCTTGACCGTGGGACAAACGTGGCCACCTCATTATTAAGAGAGGAGCCTGTGGGCAGCTCCTGGTTAGTACCAGCAATTACACCAAGCCGCTTGGGCTTGTCCTCATCTGAAAGTGCAGCAAGAAGTTCTCATGCAAATGTCCTTTAGGACAAGAGTTGTTTTCTTTAAGGAAATTATTTAATAGCTCAAAGGACCATAAAGGAAGAACCTTTCCTTAGAAGGATCTGCCATGGGAAAATACGCCTGGGGCCTGCCTGATTCTGTGCAATCTAAAGAGACATAAGAATTTCTTACTCTGTTTCTCTCTTTATTCTCTTATTAAGATGGCTGTTTTATTAATCTAGTTGTTGTTAGTCATTCTTTCTGAAATCCAGAAAGAACCCTGCACCATATTTCTCTTCATCTTTCTCTCTCACCTTTCCTCCAACCCAGTGCAAAACAATGTCTTACATGGATTTTTAAAAAAACTTTTTGCTGTGATAGTGGGAAACAAACTCTGACAAGAAAAATATTTGGCAATCAAATAAATGAAAGTCTAGATGATATTATCTTTTGCACCATTACATCAGTAAAGCAGATGTTCCAGTCAGGACTGGGTTAGTGGTGCATAACTGAACACATTCAAAGGAACAATACTTATTCTGGAGATATTCCACCAAAACACCCTGGTGCTACCTGGAAAGCCATTGGGATAGGCTCTATGATCAGATGTCTTAATGAGAACTTTTTCTGGGATTTATGGGCTAAGAATTCAGAAGCTTATTTTGTCTATCCGTTAAGCAAAGACGGAATTATTTTGCAGTGTAACAGGTAGGGTTATGTTGCTTGGGCATAAGTATCTAGAGATACAAACTAAAACAACAAAAAAACCCCTGTAAAATGAACTGCTGGTGTTACAGAGACACAAACTCACACTTTACCTTCTCCAGCAAGGGCAGAGTAGTCACCCCAACAGACACATCTTAGAGTGAGAGGTGGAGGCCATCATGCCCACCCCTTAGACTATGGACCTCCTGAGGAGGAGCTACATGGCTGTATCCATGGTAGTGACAAGAGTGTCTCTGGAGCAGAGCCTCTTCTCACAACCATGGGTAGGACTGGACTGAATACCTAGCAGAACCTCAGGTTTTCTCAGAGTTTCATCCCTGGCTTCTCCCCTGGGATTGCTGCCTTCCAGCAACGAGGTGACCAGGTCACCCAGCAGCTGTCACACCTGTGCCACCCCAGTGAACCTTTAAACCTGAAACACATCTCATACCAGGTATAATTTTTTTAAACAGTAATAATGGTAATGGGTTAAGATGGTAGTATAAACCTCTCTCGTGAGACAAATATGTCTAGAGTATGATTGTATGTCCAAGCTGTGGCCTTGGTACTGTCTGGTGAATGGTATGGTATCCCTGACTACTGCAGTTGTGAAGCCATAGGATCACGATGTTATGCCTGAATAGCTCACACACTTCCTGTGCTGAGGATGGGAATGTGCATAAATAGTGAGTGCAGTAATAAGAATCATGATTTTCACACTGGTTGCTCCCTTGCTTCTATAGCCACAGGCTAGATCTCATGAGAGCTGCCCCATTGACTTCTAGATGCTTGCAAAAATAAAGATTCTATGAAATACAGAAGCATTCTTAGAAATTTGTTGTTAAAAATGTATTTCTTTCGTGGCCTCACCTCAGCCATACAATACCCTCAAGATTTTAGATGTAATGAAAACATTACCCTTGTACTGCAGACAGCAGCTTGGAAATATGACCAGAAAAATAAGGAAGGCAAAGAAAAAGCACCTCAAGCATTCTTTTAAAAAGAACTTTCCAAAATCTAATTTTTGCATCAGCCTCTTGATATTCTTGCAGCCTGACTCATAAAATGCTGAGCGTGTGTGGGAGAGGTAGAGTGGGAGTGAAAGGATGGCACTGCCATGTAAAAAATTATTATAAATAGATAAAATGCCAACTGTCTGCATTTTACCCTCAAGACATCATTAACTGGCCAAGATTATTGCCATCATCTGTAACTAATAATGCAAAAATGGTTAGTTTTGTTTCTTAAATTTAAAGGAGAGTGTCATGACACTTGACAGCAACACATGCAACTTGCAAGGTATACCTCAAACCAGGAACTCAAGTCAGTTTAAGTGATGTTTCTTTTTTTGTTTAAAATGGAGATGAACAACATAGCAATTTAAAATATGTGCTTGCATGATCACTAGCAGTCTGGATTGCCATAAAGTAAAAATTCGCTGTATCATTTAGTTTGCACTGTTTACACCATTTACTCCCTCTTGCTTCTGCTGACATGAGCTGGTTTTGTTTTCTTTTCTGCAGAAGTGTTTCACCCCTGGCTGTCACCCACCACAACATCCTGCTGGCGCACAGGCTGCCGACCGCAGAGAGGAAGGGTTGACTTTTACATCCAAATGCAAACCCTGCTGTCTTTGGCTGCTTTAAAAATGCAGGGGAAGCACGTTGTGTACAGGCCTAAACTTAGTGCTGGCTGTGGGACTGTGGTATGGCCATGTTTTAACCCTTCATTTCCTGGGCCACATATTGTTATACTTTTAAGACAAGGTGTGTTCAGTAGTGTCAGCAAAGCTGTCAAGACCTGCACGAGGGTGCACATCTATGACTGGGGTCCCAAGCATGATTGGGAGCTCCTTTTCTCACTATGCAAGGTGTTTGAGAGAGAACCAAGCTGATGTGTCCTATAAACTTATGGGTGTTTTCCAACTTGAAATATGATTCTATAAACTGCCAAAAGTGTTTATAGAGAAGAAAACAATTCTGAGAAGTCCCACTACAGCAGTTCCCCACTCTCTGGCCAGCTGGCTCGGCTTGCTTGAGTGGAACACAATGCAAATGTAAGCACACAGAGGGGCATTGTTCTCCACAACACAAAGACACAGGTTAGGGAATCCCACTCTTGGCTCTGAGTAAACCATTCAACCTCAGTGTTGCTTGACACAGAAGCACAGAGCAACTTCCCAAGGAGCCTGAGGCACAGTTTTTACACAGTGATTTCTCCTCACCTGCTGACATGGCTTTTGGCACACCACGTGCCATGCAGGGGTCTGGCAGCTCCCACTTGCTGCTGATGATCCCACCCCCTTCAGGCCACAACCATTCCTCAGGATGATGAAAGGTGTCTTAGTGGCCCCTATGGAGAAAATTACAGACATTTCTGTATAAAGCTGAGGACTACTCAGTGTCCCTGCATCCCAGCACAGATCCTGGGGAACTTTAGGCATGTGTGTGTCCTGATCCCCTGTGGACATATGTTTGAGACAGGCACTTTGGTGTTCAGTGGAGACAAGGTGGCAATGCCCCTGGGTGTAGGGAGGTTTGCATGATTTTAGGTTCCCAGCAAAGTTTTCCAGTCAAACCTTAGGTGTCTGTGGACTCAGCTACCAGAGTACCTTGCAGATGTCACATACTTGAATTTGAGTATTCCAGTGCCACCAAAGTTACCTGCCATGCAATTATTTCCATGTTGCTGTCTTGACTTCTGTGTGAACTGCTACATAGTGCTGAAGTCCTGATGAATGCTGGTGAGTGTCTTCAACTCCTGTTGACTGTCTTTTTTTTCCTAGGAAAGCTGAAAGCAGATTTCCAAGAAAATACAAGTTCATAAAGAAAGCTTTTTAGAACATTAGCTGCAACGACAGACCAAGGCCTCTTGACTTATAAAGACCAGGCCGTAATACATCTTCTATAACCAAAGCTTAGCAAAAGACCTAATTCTTCAAGATACAGACTATCAAATAATCTAACATGACCTTTTGTGGCATTCAGCAGATTTAGCAAAGGCCAGAAAAAGCAGATCACTATATTCCCATTCAAACATAATTGCAATTTTAGTGAATGTTTCCCCACTGAGAAAAAACAGTCAGGTTTTGAGTACCTGTTGTACCAGTAAGTATGCACGGTATGCACCTAAGATTACAAGTACATACTATTGTCCTCCCTGCAGAACAGCTTTAAGCACTGCAAGGCGGCAGCAAAACTCTTAAGTCACTCAGCTTACAGTGGTTGTGCAGGAATAAGCTCCAAAAAGGAGCAAGGTCATGGACATAATGCTTCTATATTTGTGAAAATGCTGTACTGGAAAATGCTCAGGTCTGACTCCAAGCATTTCTCTGAAAGGAGTTTTGATCTGAATCTGATCTGACAAGACCCGGGAGAGCGTTTGTAGGTCGAACTACTCCCTCTCTAGGTTACCAGGCTGGTATTTGAGTCACTCAGGTGCTCTGGCAGAGATAAGCATAATCTGCAATGACATCTAGGCTACACCACAAGATAATGCTGCTTCTGGTGCGTTATTCAAAATACCTGCCAGCAGACTGGCTTCGGCTGCTTAAATATGCACTGCAGTGCATCTGTGGCTAAAGCTGTACTCAGAGTGGCAGAACTAAACTGAACTGCCACCCTCAGGAAAATTTTATTAAAATAATTTCACATTAAGCAGTTTATGTAACCAGATCTTTAAAATACTGCTTTCTAGAAACACTGTCAAGCACTTATCCTCAAATAACCCATTCAACTTATTTTAAAAACAGAGGTACCTGGAAATATTGACCATACCAATTCCTGGAAATCACAGTGGAGCAGCTCTTCAACCTGCTTTTGATTTTCTTTGAGAATGCCATTTCAGATCAAAATGCAGAAGATATCTTGCCTTGAAAATCAAAGCATTTGGAGATCTAAACTGGTATGGGTTTTGCTGCTGGGAGCAAAGGCAGGTCACATGAATTTTGCAAAATTACTGACTTTGCCAGTTTCCACAAGAAACACATTGGGCTTTTTTTAAGTCCTTGAAAGCATGATTCCCAATATACAGTTATCAGACAGAGGATTTTCAAGTAATTCTGAACATAAATTATGCTGCAGACTGTGGAATGAACATTTAGGACTGTTTTTTATACTAGGTGATGATACAAAGATTTCATTAAGGGTTAGTGTTTTGATATGGAACCATAAGGTCAGTCCTGTAACAATCATTGGTTCATGTTGTGTCATCTTAGCAAAGGTTCTGTAACTGTTTAAGATCGCTTAATAATTTGTGCTGCTGGAGTAGAGGAGAATCTCAGCTTATTTCTAAAACATTCAACTAATTTTAAATAAAACCACTAAGTATCAGTGGCAATATAGTAAGTTTTCAGCATGTAAGAACTTCCTGCTCCTTTGCCTCTTGTTCTTTCTTTCAACTGTTTTTTTGTGGCAAAGCTTTACACATATATGAATGGCAAAAAATTCTCTTTTTGTCACCAAGAGAAATCACTTGAAGCAGAAAGAATAGCTCCAGCAAAGCTTTGGAGGGGGCATGAGAAACAAGCAAAACACAACATACATTTTCAAAATTCATTCCAACATGAGAGGCATGTAAAAGATAGTATCACATATATTTCAATCCTTTCTTTGCTCATGCTCCCAGCAAAAAAAAAAAACTATGCTCACAAGAGAAATTGCTGCCAAGTTTAAGATGTCACCACCTCTCAGAAGAGGTCATGCAGACCTGCACCTCAGTACCTTCACAGCTTAGTTAAATCTCATTTGGAAAGCACATTTATCTCCAGTCACTGAATTTTGTACAGAAACAGCTGAGGTGAGTGAGTGTGAGTGCACACACTCCATCAGTTCTCTAACAGTCCCAGCTGAAGACATACACTGGTAACATCATAAATTGTGCCAGTTAGATTTGCCTGGAGCTCATCTAACCTCTCTTCAGGGTTCCACTGTGCTCCCAGATCTTACAAAGGTGGAGACTGAATAAAGTAAGCTACACTTACACTGATTTCCCAGCATTAGCACAGGCAGGTAACAGCCCTATCAATAACGCTTACGCTGTTGTCAAAAATCTCTGATTCTTCCTACTTCCCCACAGTCAGAACTACTTTCTATTTTGGAATCACTGATGCTCCTAGCTGACGTACAAATTTCCTTTAGACCCATGGCTTTGCCATGATCATGAACCCACCACAGAGGAGTGCTGATTGTGCTACTGTTTATAGAAATAGGTAATGCCTCCCCTCAGCTTTCTATTATTCTGTCAAGTCCTCCAGGAACTACATCTCATGTCCAGGCCATTTGCTGTGGTAATTATTTCCCTCCCAGATGTGGGGTCCCATGCATGGGAAGAAATGTATTTGATTTTCTCTGAAAAAAAAAATTAGAACTAAAGTCAACAGTGCATGTTGACAGTGCATGCATATAGTCTGAAGTGAAGAATCCTACACAGTTCTGAGGCCAGTAGATACACTAAACTTTGCACTGGGGGCACATTCTTGGATATACATCCTTGTTCCTGTTGTTTCTCTCCTGCTTTCAGAAGCAGAGGAAAAATGAAACTCAACTCCTCCAGGCAGTACACAAGTCACATTCTCCTCTGATTGTTACAGAGGAGATTGTTATTTTAATCCCGAGTTTCTCAATTTCTTTCTACGTGGTGTTCCCAGAAGCCCTGAGCACTTTTATTAGTATTATTAAGATAAATCTAAAACAAGAGAGACATAAAGGTCTCTTCTTAGTCTTGTCTCAGCTCCAACTCAGCACTGAACCTTACATTTACTGGTTTGGTTGGGTTTTTTTATTAAGTTTTCAAGGCGGAGTCCTTAAATGCTTAAAGAGCTGTCATGAGCATGCACAGAGAACTACACCCTGGCTCGGTGGGTTGGTGTCCTCTGTACAAAAACTGGCATCTCAGACAATCACAAAGCACTCGGTATCTATCAGCACACTCAGGCTATCCTGTGAATCCAGACACTGACTCAGGCTTGCAACAAAATAGAAGCAGAAGAAACAACTGTGGTTATCTGGTAAGGCAGAGCTGCCTGATCTCACCCCTCTGGCAGAAGGCCTGGGTCTCTGTCCCCCTTCTCTCTGCCTGTGGAGCACACGGGTGCTGGCACTTGCCAGCTCAGGTCTGGAAGCAGAATTGCTGCACGGGAGTGACAGGGCATGGGAGCCAGTAGGCTGTGCTGAGCTCCTGCTCTGCTCCTCCACTCCAGCTGGCTTGGACCCAGACAGCTCAAGTTTCTCCACGTATCACTTCCCTGCTCCCTGATTCTGGGGCCAGCACAGGCAGAGGCAGTCCAGATCTGTTTGCACACATGATCTAAGTTGTTTTCCTGTTGCACAAAGCAGAGCAAAAGCAAGATGAAAGGGGTAGCAGCTGGATTACACAGCTTTGTAGAGATTCCATAGCCCTGCATGCATTCACTGGATCTGGTAATGAGGAGACACTTTTCAAGCATTTTACTTTTGTAAAAGGCTATTAAGGGAAATTCACCCATCCTGCAACTTTAAGAGCTGCAGCTGTGGAGTGTAAGCACAGAGCAGTAAGCAGTTTGCTTACCCACTCCTGCTTTCCTCAGGCAGCAACTCTTTCTCCCTACTGGAGGATGTACTTCTATCAGCTAAGAAGAATTGGCAGTAAGCTAGAAAACAATCAAAAGGGGTCTTTTTTCCTCTCCCTCCCCTCTCCTCCCCTCCCCTCCCCCTTCCTGCCTGGAGATATTTAGAGAAAGTGACTTCTGTGAGGAAAATAATCACAACCTGAAGCTGCGGTACTAACTTCCGGTTCATATTGCATGAAAGCATTCAGGATGCTCCTCACCCACTTCCTGCATAATTCTAGAGGACAACAAAATGAAAGCATATGACACTGCCACAGATGAATGTGGTACACCTAACATTCATGCCTTTTTGTACACAATCTGGTCAATCCAAAGGACAGTCATTCTTCTACTGAATCATGCTGCAAAATTATTTCTATCTCACTTGTCATGCTTTCTGTACAGTTGCCTAAATATGCTCCTTGCAGGAATTCAGTTTGCTTTCATTTCAGATTGTAAATAAAAAGAGAAACCAAAGCAGTAAGAATGACACAAATTTAAGTATGTGCTTTTATTTTATACTTTCATGGCACATTTTCACTTGTAAACATTAAATTACCAGTCCCCTTCTTCATATGCTGAAAATAACCACCAGACATTTGAGAGAATTACCTGAGATTTTAAAAAAAAAAAAAAAAAGAGAGAGAAAAAGATCTAGCATCTTTTACATTACTCACATACAGTACCATTTTAGGAAGACTTACAAAAGGGAATGTTTTCCAAAATAGGACCATTTTCTTTTGATTATAAAGATATATAAAATACATCAAAACACCTTAGAATGATCAGGCTTATTAAGAGGCTGTGGCAAATCACCATCTCAAACAATTCCATAATGCATAGCTGAAACACTGCATCAGTCCTGCAGCAGCATGATATCCACGTTGTCATGCACACCTTGTAGAAGTAGCTCTCCTTGGTAAGTGACAATCTTCCGTCGTTTTGCCGCCTTGAGAGTTCCCACCAAGGCTTCAAAGAGGTTGGCACACTTTTCATCAGCAAACAGCACGCCAAATTTCACGCTCACTTGTCCATCAGCATCTAAACAAAAGACATAATGTAGGTTTCCTTCAAGTTAGGAGATTACTAGGGAAACAAGGTGACACACAGAATATGGAAAGTGTTTATAAACAGTAGGTAGAACTCCTGCCTAGCATAACTTTCCCTTTTCCTACAGAGACTCATAGCAAGGACCACATATCTGCTGTGTTTACTTTTCTTGATGACTTTCTGAAACCTATGACAAGCACAGGCTATTGAACCTTTTCAAAGTGTAAGGAGGAAATTAGTTTTAAATAATTAGAATAATTAGAATCCTAGAATATCTCAAGTTGGAGGAGACCAATAAAGATCAAGTCCAACTCTGTGCTCCTCCTACCTAAACTTTACATTGAAGTATTTTTTTCACATTTTTTTCACTCATTAGTATTTGAGGTTCATATTGAAAAGGCTGCAGTGTGAATTCATTTCTCACACAAAGCAAGAATTTAAAAATATATGTCAGAGCTGGTTAGGTCATTCCTAAAAAGCAGATGCAGTCATACAAAAAGCAAGATGTACATATCCATTTAGGTTTTGAAAAACAGGTGGAACTGAACAAATGGCATCAGAAGTGACATACAGAAGCAGGCAGTACATCCACAAACTGCCTAAGTATTTGTAAAGAAAGAAAAATTTTAGCAATGAAAAACAACCTTAAGAAAAAAAGGGTACCTTCTAAGCAAGTTTAAGGAAGGTTGGGACTATATGTATAACTCCTGGATTAGTTTTAGGTATCCAGACCAATTTCTTCCAAATAATATGATCATGAACAGAACTGAAATGTATGAATTTTGAAGTACAGAAATTACCAAGTAAGAAGGTGGAAGGAGAAGGTGCAACTTTCTCCTGTAGTGACTGCAGTGAGTATTGAAAGCCTAAGGAAAAGATGAATCTTGCAGATGATTTTATTGGGAGTGGGATTTCAGGCCTACATCCTCTCTGCTGCAGAGGCTTAAACATTTAAGTTTATAATAGAACAACTTTAATGGACGGGAAACAGGCAGTACCATACAGTCCAACATTAAGTGCTTGTGCAGGTTTTCAGGTTACCTGAGCCTGTTTACTTAAATCTGCCAAGTTCATAGGTTGACATAACATGACTACATCTGTATGACATGTATGCATGATGACATGCATGTACGTACATGCAGCTATGACATGACTACATCTGTATAGAGATATTACAATACTTACTTTTGGTTCCCAGCCGCCGAATCTCCTCAACTAAGAGGCTAATTTCATGTTCCACATTCATTGTGGTCTGAAAGTAAAATACATTTTTATAAAGTTATTAGTAATCCTGTAAATCCTTTTCACCAATCTGGCCTGTTCTCAGTTCTTTAGGAATGTCACAACACTTCATAAATCCTAGTAGCTTGGAGACGCATGACTACAGGATAATCCAAGGCTTTAGTCTTGAACAAATAAGGAGTCTCCGCACCTCCACATTTGAGGGAAGTGAATAGAAGCTACAATCTTGTTACATTCTGAACACAAATATAAGGAGCCAATCTCAAAATATGAAAGATGTGAGAAGGTCAAGGAAGAGGAAGGTTGTTTGTTTTAAAGAGTGAGCTTAAACTGCCGCAGAATCAGAGCAACTCCTTAACGTCACAGGTCTGCAGGGGCTTTGCAACTTTCCATCCACAGCCTCAACTAAAATGGAACATCTACCTTTAAATTCCTCTCTGGGAGATGTGGTAGATTTGGGTTTTTAAGCCATATCACAGCTTTCCACATATGCTGGCAAGATACTGCAGACACCCAGCTGGTTACAGCAGGTCTACATACATGGTGTCTGAAAGGACAGCAGCTCCTGCATACCTGCTACTGAGAGCAGAACTGATCCAAACTATTCAAGTGACCTAAGGCAGTCAACACTCCTCCCATTCATAGCAATCTCGAGGATTTACTACACTACCAAACATATCCTGGGCACCTCTTTGCTGTGAAACAGCAATTTTCACCAGTGTACACCAATGCCTTGCAACAGTTAGCTATATGCAGCTCAGCATATGGCAACACTACAGTCACACAAGACACTATTTGGCTACAAAGCATCCAGGGCTAACAACTGTGGACATCTAAAAGGTGTTTTATGACCTATGATGTGCAAAGCAGCATCAACACAATGAAACCTTTAGATGTTGAACTCCTTACGCAAAAGCTGGCACTGAGGTAAGCACAAGAAACTGGGCATCACAGATAAAGCAAAGCATCAAATGCAGCTTCCACAGCTGCCAACAATGCAGCCTGGAACAAAAGCCATTGAGAGCTTCTGGGGCTGAGCACTGGCTAAAAGGGGCTCAGTGCTCACTGAGTCCCATTCTATTGTTCAAGAAACCAGGATTTCTGCACTGGTATGTATGCAAGTGGAGTTAAAAAATTGACATCTGGATGCATTACAAACTCTTCCTAAGAGAAAAGCTTCCCCTCCTTTTCTTTTCTGAGTTAAAATAGGTAAGGGTGTCACAGTTACACCTCCTGACCCCTTTTGATTTATCCAAGAGGCCAAAAAACCTTTGCAACAGAGTCTGATTTTTAGATCCCAAATTCACATGCAATAAATCTGTCTTTTTAACACGCAAAACTGAGCAAGCTTAGTTATCAGCATGGGCTTCGAGAAAAGCCCCATACATACCACAGTTTCATCCCTAATGCATGGTAACAGCAACACTGCAGCAGATCTCACAGACTGACAGGTAACACTGGATGCACTGCCATGGGGCCGCCGCTGCAAAGGGCAGGGCAGGGCAGCACAGCACGGCTGCACAGCTGCAATTGCCTTTGGTGAATTCTACAAACTTCTGGATTTTAACTCATCGCTAAATAGATTGCCACAAGTCAGCAAGGAAAAGCTGACCCATCTAGCAGAAAGCTTACGCTTTATTTGTCAGACTGCCAGTTTTGATAGCGGTCATCACAATGGCATAATTAGCTTCTCTTTAAAGATGTTCTTCTCACTTTAAAGGCTTTTACATTCAACTCCTTAAATTCACGTTAATTTCTAATTATTTTTCCGCATACACGTACACCATCAATTTAAACAGCAGTATTTGGAATGAAAAAAGTTAAATTCTACATTATTAGGCAAGACTTTTGAGATCAGAGTAGCGTGGCTGTGCAAGGAGGTGTTTCAAGATTTAAATATTTACTTTACATTGTCATCTACTCAACACACCAACTATGAAAAGTGCACGCCAACTATTAGACTCTAATACTTCTGATGCCAATATACTGCTGGAAGGCAGCACGTAGCATGGAAACTAAACTTCTCCTTATTGGGTGGAAACGCGCCGAAACACTGTGAGCACGCACACACACAAGCACATCTGTCACCCACCGCGCCGACCCCTCCGCTCACAGACACTGATGGCTCCTCGGCGGGACGGCGCTGAGAGGCAGAGCGCGATCCCCTTTCCGCACTCCGGCGGGATCCGACTCCCGCCGCCGCCTGCGCAGGGAGCACCGGGAAACGGCGCCGCCCGGGCGAGCCGCAGCCGCACCCGCTGCCCGGGCAGCGCCTCTGCCCCCGGGGCGGAGGGAAGGAAGGACGGCTGCCCCCGGCGCGGCCGCCCCCGGC
>WBMZ01000796.1:0-57013 GCA_013400975.1 Atrichornis clamosus
TTATTATTATTATTATTATAATTCCAATGTAGGCAATGTCTAGATTGAATTGAACAAATGTTAAATTATCTTCCATTGTTTAAAAAGCTTACTTGCTTTCCTTAACTTTTAAAAATGAATCCCAGCAGCATTACTTTTAGAATTAGAGCAAAAAAATCAAGACAGCTTGGTGGAGTCATTAAAACTTATCTTCCATTTCTTCTACAAAAGTTATTAATTCTGAGATCTCATGTGATAGTAAGTATCTCCACAGATGCTGAACAATTTGCTGATATGTGACCAGAACAGAATGATGTTGTTCCTGCAGACAAAAACATTCTTACAAGAGGAAATTACAGACATGACCTAAGAAAGAGAGTATTGCTGGGTCATATTTCTAGAAAATATACATCTAAAACTTAACAAAACTTTAAAAATTTAAAGAAATTAAGGAAATTTTCACATAAGAATTTTTCCTTTGTCAGTTGGCTGCATTCCACTGCGAGACGTGCATTTTGCCTAGGGGAAATTTTGCCCTTTGGGTTTAAAATAGTTAAGGGCCCGGATAAGAACCAGGTGAAACCAGTGGGAGAATGAGCACTGCACTAATGTCAGGCATCTTAACCTAGCAACGTTCAAGTGCTCTTATAGAAATCTAAAAACTCCATTGTTTAAAAATATTCCTTGCAACTGTTAACCCCTTTCTTAACCTAGTCTGGGGCATCTTTGTGAGTACTATTCAACTTCAAACACTTCTGATCACGTAAAAAAAATTTCCGAGTTTGATATATGACAAGATTCTTAATCTTTCTGCACCAAGAAGGAAAGTTATCCTGCAAAGTAATTTCCCCTGGGGAAATAGGAAGTCAGCTGAGAAAACAATTTAAATGACCTTTCAGTATTGAGCTGCCACATCCCATTTCTGGAGATTTCTGTACATTAAAAGGCTTCCCCGGTGTGTAAGGAAACCAGTGATGTACACAGACGAACGAAGGATTAAAAGTCACAGGGATGTCACTGGTATAGAAGTAGGTATGAGAAAGTTATATTTGGATAAGTTGGAAAGGTAAAGAATGTTGGGGTTTTTTTAGCTGAACTCTTCTAAAAATTCCTTATTAGTGTTATTTGCAAAATAGTTTTTCTAAGTATTAAAGTTACCCTTTAGTTCAACATAGAAGAAATTGCTCTAATAAAAGTAGTTTATAGAAAGTCTTCTAATTTATATAAGCAAAAATCATCATCAGGGGGCAAACCATAGGTATGCCTGGCATATTACAATGCTGCCTTACATGGTTTCAGTTCAACATCTGTTGTACTCCACTGGTAGCATCATGTAAACAGGAGAATAGATTGCTTGCAATTGCACTAGAAGGTTACTTCCTTATGTAATCTGGAGAGTATATCACATTAGTTTTCCTCTGTCAAATGTTTGAATTTAATAATGTTAAAGGTGAGCTTAAAAAATATTTTTAAATGTATTCATTTATGCAACTGTATGGTTTCAATATATCAATTTATGCAACTGTATCATTTCTATACAATAGGACTGTGTAGTGATAATTAATAATTTTTATTTATTTTTCACTACAATATGCATGCTAGGATTTTTGTCACAAAAATAATGAAAAATAGATTTGGATAAAGTGAGAATATTCAAGGACCATGAGTAATGCAAAACACCTTACATTTCCTTACTAGATAATTTTTCTTGTTTTGATCTGATGAAGATCATGAGTCAATAGCGAGGGCTGGAACCTTGTTTTTTTCAGACTACGTTCCAGCTTTCTCCAGATAGAATCAGAGCTGTCCAGGATCAAAGCACAGGCATGACCTCAGTGCCACCCTTCTGTGGATGCTGTGTGCAGGAAAAATATTTAGCTGAGAGGATGAGCAAGGCTCTGCCTGCAATTTCAAGCACAAACTGGAATAGATGAAGAGAAAAGGAGAAGGCCCTATCAGGGTGGAGGCTGCTGTAGTAGTCCAAGGAGGGTGAGACTAAAGCAGCACTATTCAAAACAAAGAGCTGTAAAGACTTTTTATTCCATCAGAATTTTTATTCTTTACCTTAAAACTACTGAATTTATGGCACATTGTATAAAAGCACACAGCACTTCTCTCTGTCAAAGACAGATTTTTGGACTGTGTAAACCACTGTTGCAGAACAACTTGCCAATTCTCACCCTGCCATACTTCGGGTGAGTGTGACTCAACAAAATCCTTGTGCAATTTCCCTTAGATATTGAACTTTCATTTCATGCCTCGGCAGACATGTCCCATGGTGCAATATTGAGTCTTGTGTTAGAGAGTCTGTTTGTGGAATAACAAGGAAGGGCTTCAGCTGACATGGGAAAAGGTGCCATCAGGAGGAGTTTCTCCATTCTCTGACCAACAGTGTCTGGCTAGTGGAGCAGCAAGGCCTCTACGCCACCATGATACATACGAGAGGGATACAGGCATACAGTTTGGAGGGGGGGGGTGGGGAGCAGGTGGGAAGAGAATAGGCACTCTGAAATTCTTGGCAAGTCATTTTTTATAAGACATTGCTTTCTAAAATAGAGATTGCTCAGTGCTAGATGTAGTGATTTTTTTATTATTATATGCTGTGCAGGTTTGATATGAATCTTAATAATTCTTAATTGCAAAAACTGCTTAGGGATCCTTGAATAATAGCTTCTGTGGAAATACACATAATTAGTCATAGCTATATTCAATTCAAAATAGCTATCACTGGTGTCTGAATTGCAGCAGTGCCAACAAGTCCCAGGCAGAGGCTGCGGCCTGTACAGAGGAGGCCCTTTAGCAGGCAGGGCGTCAGGAGCCAGCACATCTTTTTCAATTAATGTGTTCAGTGAAAAAGATGGAAATGCTTACAGAGGTTGGAAGTGACTCATTTGAAAGAGATCTACGGGTGAGCTTCCACATTAGACTCAAAGACTGAGCATGGTGAGGAAGAGAGCAGAACACTTAAAGGGGCATAAAGGAAAAGACCCTCCATGTCTCCAGGGCTGAGAATCCGCAGAAAACATTAAAAAGTGTTCTAATGTTCTATTCAAGTTTTGTAATGGAGAATATAATTGTGCCTGAAAAGAAACTCTCACACTAGTTTCTTTCAGGGCTGGGAAAGCTTGATTACTTTCACATCGATAAAGATGATGTTTTCTAGGGCCTGTAAGGTGAGGTTCTGTAAAAACACAACAAATAAAGCACATTTTCTTCTCTCCAGTTCTTACCACTTGCAGGTACAAGTCATCCCTTATAGCTGATCTGTTGAAGTACCTGCACTATCCAAAACAAACTTTCCCATTTCCAGACAACTGTAAAAAGAGCAGATTTTTAAAAAAAACATTAATGCCAACTTATAACACAGAAAATTTAGATAAAAGCCCATGAGTTCTAGACTAAACATATGCCAGCTATATTTTAAACTCAAAATTCATGTCAGCAAGTAGAAATGGAGTGGACACTAATTAAAGGAGGTATTCATTACCTGTAACATTGCAGACTACACACATTCTTTAGGACAAGTTGAACCTATGTACAGTCTAAAATCTAACTCCAAAGAAAACTTTTTGAAATTAGAGTATACACCATAGGTACATACCTGGAAGACGGATATTAGGAGAGGAGGCAATACACGCAAATAACAGTTTGGGGAAAACTGTTTGATTTCTGCTCTATTCTGCATTCTTCTATTCACGAGTATGGATGTATTCATGATTATGTAAATTTTTGGTATGAAGCTGGATCCCACTGTGATGCTGGCACATAATTAGGAGCTCATAATTAATGATTTATGAGCTGATGCTATGCTATTAGCATTTAGAAATAAAACTACCACAAATAACCTTTTATTTATACCTTACCAGGGCTATTGCTAACACTAGCCACATTATTGAAGATCTACGGGAAAAACATCAGGTCTTCCTTCTAAAAGGTGGTGTTCATAAGACTCACAGAATATGGATATCTTCTGTAGGGGAAAGAAAAAAGCATTGTTGAAGCTTTGAAAAAAACCCAAAACCCAACAAAATCAAACAAGCACCCAGGAAAATAGTTCTTTAGTTTAGAGACACAATGTGACATTGACATAACAGGTGCAATTAATAGCAGTAATTCAAATTAAAAATAGAATGAGTAAATATGTTCCATAAAGAAAATAAAATAAATGAAAGAACAAAAGGAACAAAAAATACAGTAGGTGCTATTAAAAAAATTAAAAATATTCCTACTTATTATTGTACAAATCGCTTCAGAGAAAGTCCTTTCAGTTCGGAAAAGAGTATTTGATTTCACTTCTAGACTTTCTTAATTACTTCTTTGTCTATATAGATACAGACTCTGTCTGTGAAAGAAAAGACTTGGGAGGGAACCTATCCATGTGTATAAGCACTTGGTGGGAGGGAATGAAGAGGGAGCCAAGCTGTCACAATAGTGTCCATTGACAGAACATGAAAGAACAAATGAAAGAGAAACCTACAGAACCCATTGTATTTCATCTGAACACAAGAAAACTGTGGTTGTTTTACTATGATGGTAGTAAAACATTGGCACAGAGATGTTGTGAAGTCTCCCTCTGTGGAGATACTCAAAACCTGACTGGACAGAGTCTTGGGCAAGCTACTGACTGACCCTGCGTGAGCAGAGCAATTGGTGGATGATCATACTAGGTCCCTTCAAACTTAAAGGATAGTCCCAAAGAAGAAAGGCTTGTGAGGAGAGGGAATATCTTTTACTAGGCCTCGTAGGAAAGCTGGAAAACAGCTACTTTGGGCCCACATAAACAATATGAAACCTAAGAAGCAGCAGCAAAAAAACCTAATAGTAAGTAGTCATACTGCCATTACTTTACTTATCATAATAGAGTACATAACAACATTATACAATATTTTGATGCATAGCAATAAAACAGTAGTTAACATTCACAAAGCAGATGTTAGCAGCAGAGAAAAGAAACAACACGCACTAACAAGTCAATGCTTGCATGGCTCAGTGGTAGTGTCGAGCAAGTTCAGTTTCATTATTGCATGCTAAATTATATTGACAAATTATCAAGAGCATGCAACTGAGATTTTTGACCTTGTTACTCTTATACTTAATCTTATATAAGTCTTAAACAGTCAGTGCATGTTAAACTTCAGTGCTGTCAGCTCTCCCTCTTTGGTCTGTGTGCAGTCTGGAATGCCAGGCCTGCCCCTGTTGTTTTCTTAGGATCCAAATCTGACCAGTACCTGAGAAGGAAGCTCCTTTAAAAGAGCAATGACACAATACTGCTGTTCCAGGTGACCTTCTACACTGTGGAATTGCCAACCCAAATTTTATTTTCATCTGTGTTCCATTCTGACAAGATGAACACAAAAGACTTCATCTGCTCAACTATGGTCAAACTGATGTATGGGAGCAAGCTGTCTTTTTTACCACAGACCAGACACAGGGAGAGGAAGCACATGAAGAAGTTAAATTACAGGAGTCTGAACTGACCTTCAGCATGCTGATGAATGGTTTCCTATTGCACTCAGAGTCTGCGAAGAACAAACAATTAATGGCAGACAATCTTACTACAAATGTGGGACGAGAGTCAACTGAAGGAGAATTCACATTTGTGGTGACTTGTACTGGTGTTACTCCTCATTTAGTACAGAAGAAAACTGCTACAGAGTGAAAATAGGCAGAAGGAACAATTAGAAGCTGGCAATACCAACTGTTTGCTCTCAATTTATGTTGATAAACCAGACTTCCCATAATGCAATTCCAGAGGTGATATTTCCCATTTTGAGGAATCTGGTTCCATGACATTTTCAAGTGATGAAGACATAAGAAATCACAGTGGAATTTTCCTGTCATGATCAGCTATGTTCCTGTTAATGCTGGCTTGTATATGCACATCGATTACCCTGTTTTCTGTTCTTTCACCTTTCCCTTTCCAGTTCCATGTAAGCTTCAATAATTTATCAACAGAAAGGGGTATTGTTCAGTTGTTACAAGGGCTATAGGTCACTGCCAACACTTTTCTGCAGTTGCTTGGATGCACTGATATCTAGTTCATTGTGTCCATATTTTCCATAATACTTCCCTAGTTGATGTCAGGCAAACAAATAATAATATAGAGTGTGCAGTTAGTTACAAGGAACATTTCCGGCTCTTAAGTCTGACTGTCTTAGTGCTAACTTGTTTCAATTGTGTCTGACTGAGTTTTGGCCCAAATCATACTGTTTCAAACGATTACCAGCCAGTCTGGGCATCAGGGCAAGCTGCAGAGTATTTCTAGTAGAATTTTCTGAATTTCAAGAGAGTTTAATAGGACTCAACTAGCACACCCTTTTCCAGTTAGCACCAAGTCAGAGAAGGGTGCTGGGCATGTTCATGTTACCTGTTTAACAGCTACAGATAATTAATATTAATTCAGAGTTATATAATATACCCTTCTAAATTTATGATACCTGGCACTATAGAACTATTCACAGGCAATATTGGTTGTTTCCAGAGCTTTTTTAAGTATAGCATTAGAGCAGCTGCATAAGTGCAAAGTATGGAAAATGCAGCAGTTTCAGTCTTCAGCTGGAATCTAGTTTTGTCTTCCTCATGTAGATTCTTTTTGCCATGAATATATTGCTTGGTCCTTGTGATATCACGGAGAATGAGTGTCAGAAGTGCAGATGTGGAGCCCACATCAAACCATAGCTATGAATGACTGCTTACTCACTGAATTAGGAGAGCCAAACTATGAGGGATATCCCAGCTAGCTGTGGATGTCTCGCTAGCTGTGCCAGCTCCTGACACTTGCCTGCTACAAAACAGAATCATGCCTATTTTGGGTGACAGCAAGAGGTCACAGATCTGCATATTTTGTTCACAGTTGCAACTTTCTTTGACACATCAAACCCTATAGCCCTCAGGAAACTAGCATTGCAAGATGATCCAGGCTTTGTAGCTCTCAATAAGCAGAGTCCCTGAAGCCTGTGGAAATTCATTTCCATATATTCCAGTTGCTTAGACTTTACAGTCCCTGAAAACCCATGCTTATAGCTGCTGTCAACCCAGGTCTTTTTCCAGAACAGACCACTCTTACAGTGATTCCACCCAGCCATTTACAATGGACCATTCAATTTTATTGAACAAGAAAACAGTGCAAGGATTTCCTGGAAGCTAAATCAACATGTGTGTGACTCCATTTCCAGATAGGAGTTTTTTCCTTGCTTTACTTGCAGTAGTGATTTAACTCAAACTTTTTTGGTCTTGAGTTTAAGGATATTCTGGGGTGGATGTTGGGGTTTTTACAGCATCCTCTGCTAGAGTTCTTCCCCTGTGTGTAAACATCAAAGTCCAACTTTGGCTCTCCATAGTAAGAAAGAAAGCTTCAGAGAAAGACAGGTGAAAGTCTCCCCTCTCATTTTAGCATATGCACCAAATTCACACTCGTTTTCTGCTACAGTTTCTCCAATATTGTACCTAAACTGTATTTTTTTTTGCTACTTCTACCTGTCTTATAACAAAGAATTATCTGGTACATCCATTTCAGAAAGGAAAAAATCTATTTTATCAGTCCCTAGTGGAAAAAGACACAGGCAATTGAAAAAAAAAAAAAAAAGAAAAGAAAAGAAAAAGAAGTGAAGTAAGAAGTATCTAACTGGAATAAGTTCTAAAGGAAGAAAAAGGTGAGCATATCTGATTGCCCTTAAAAGTACCAATAATATGGATACAAAATCAATTTGGCCAATACCCTACTACACTTCCTATGTTGCTTGTAGAAAGGACCAGTTTGTGACAGACTGGGCAGCAGCCTCTTGTACTTGAACAATGAGGGTAAGAGGCTGAGGGAGAGCAGCCCTGGGGAAAGAGTCTGTGTGTTTGGTTGAGGGAAAGTTGAATATGTGTCAAAAGTGTGCCCTGACAGCCAAAAGGGCTAACCATGTTCTGGGGTACCTCAGCACAGCATTACTAGATGGTTAAGGTAGGTGACTGTCCCACTCTACACTGCACTGGTGCAGCCCCACCTGCAGCACTGTGTGTGATTTTGGGCTCCACAATGTTCAAAGAACACCCGAGTGTGTCCTGAGGAGAGCGAACAAGATGCTGAAAGGGCACGAGGGCCAGACTTACAAGCAGTGGCTGAAGTCACTTGGTTTGCTCAGCTTGGAGAAGAGAAGGCTGAGGCATGACCTCATTGCAGAGGGAGAGCTACTTACTGATCTCTATCACTGGTGATCACAAGGAAATGGAATGAAGTTGTGACAGACCACGTTCATATTGGACATTAGGAAGTGTGTATACACTGAGAGGATGATCCTGGAATGGGCTCCTCAGGGAAGCAATCAAAGCACCAAATCTGACAGAGTTTAAGGAGTGTCTGGACAATGTTTTTAGTCATATGGTTTAGTTTTACATAGTTCTGCATGGAGCAGGGCACTGGACTTAGTGATTCCTGATACTGTGATCTTCGATTCACACACTGATAGCTTAAAACAAACATTCTTGTATGTGACATGAATAAAAATCAGGCTTTCCGTTCTTTCCTGAGCAATACATTCCATGAAATGCAAGATTTTAGACACAGAAATTATAAGTGTAAACTGACACAACATTACTTTGCATTAGTGAAAAAGAATACAATCTAGAAAACTGTTTACCTTAGCAGACAGTGGACTTCACCTGGGTATTGTAGACTTCTGCTATGATGAAGCAAGCATTGTCTTTTCTGTGTCTGTTATTAAAAAAGAATGACTTTTCTTACTTGGACAGACAACTGCTTTTAGTCTTTTTACTGATAGAATGCCTCATAAAAAAGTATGAAAATGTGAAGCTAAAATTCACTTTAAATTCACATGCTCTAATCCCTCAATTACCCCTTGTTACAGCAAAAAACTCTCACAAGTCTAGTCCTGTTTCCCTACATTTCATTTTTATCTTAAAAATTAATACCAAAGGAGAATTTTGTCTACATGTATTCTAATTGACATAGTGTCTTTTTATTGTGAAGACTGGATGGTATATCAATGAGACAACAGCAGGATTTAGTCTTTCTCATCCAGCTGCTGGTAAACGTATTGTGTTAATCCATAACAGACATGTATTTAGGCTCAATCTTTCAGATTTTGAGCACTGGGCATAGGTGTATAACTCTGGACTGAATTCTGGAAAAAACCCACAAAAACAAACAAAAAAACCCACCCAACCAATCCCCCAAACTCTTAAAAAGTAAAAATGAAAAGTTGTCACAGATGCATTCAAAATTCATTTTTTTAACAAACCGTGTATAACAGCTTCCAAAGAGATAACAGTTGGCAATTTAAAGTTTGAATGACCTTGGCAGAAACAGATTCCAAGTTCAAAGACATTTATGGAAAATGTTTTGAATTGCAAATTAATAAAATCTACAAGGAAAATTTAGGAAACTGGAAAAATAATTCTGAATGAAACTTGCTACTGACTTACCCTCTCTACATTTCAGAAAGAGATTAATCTATGATCTTGAGTGTAAAACCCTTTTGGGAAGTCAACCTCAACTGCATCCTGTGGAATCTCTTTAGTGATCACAGAAGACAATAAATGCATAGAAGAGAGAAAATATATATTCATCTTACTTTCCCAAAAGGGAGAACTCCAGCAAGACAATGGAAAAACAAAGCTTTTTAAAATATAAATTATAGAAGAGACATTAATACCACTGGAAATAGTAGTAAAAAAAAAGACAATTCTTGATCATATTTTGTCTTTCAGACCAGCAGACTGTTTTTGTTGTACTTTTCTTTCTCTGCAAAGGAAAAATGCAAAACTTTAAAGAGGAGCATTATCTAAGACAAAACGATGCCAAAATCTGAATATACTGAAGAACAGAAGACCCTGAGAAAGCCAGATATCACATTTTTTTTTCAGTTCACACCTATCTAGTAAGATGAATCCTCCCTGGCTAAACAATCTAATGCCGAAGTTTGCCTTGCAGTTTCTACAACCTTTCCATCTCCTTTTCAATGAATTTAAGAACAGGTAGTGCAGGCTCAAGGTTCCCTCTTCATCTCTTCTAGAATGCAATAATCCTTCTGCTGATTACTTTAAAACAATATAATAAGTCTTTTAGATTATATAACATTAAAAAAATCTTTATTTCTCCTAAAAACTAGCAATTAGATCAGTTTTTCAGGTTACATCTCCTCTTCAATTTTATTTTCTTTTTTTTAGCAATCAGACTTACTTCCCCCATCCAATCACATCTGAATATCTGTGCTGCCTCTGTGGTTGCTACAATTCAAAGCTCTTACCATGTGTGACTCTGTGTATACTGGTTGGTGGAATATTATATTCAAGTAGCTTCTGCTCTTTCAGACATTACCTAACATTTTTACCTAAATCAGAAAAATATCACTTGTCTGACAAGTCTCAGGAACTCAGATTCTTTCAAGTAATTGCAGAACAACAAAACTACTGTAACACACACAGCCCCCAAGCCTTTCAGTGACACAGACACACACACACACACACATGCCCCTGGGTAAATTTAATAAGATAATTTACTAAATGGTTTTGGGTTTTTTTTGAAGTCCGAAACTACATGGAAAAGGACCAGATACTCCTTATGGGACTAGTGAGCAATATTTGAAAATGCCTTCCCTTTAATTTTCAGCCCCTTTATGAGATTCATTTGTCATATGCCCTTCTAGCCTGGTGTTAGACAGATAATGAAACTAGTACTAGGATTAGTACCAGTCTCTCAAATCTCAAGGATGTTCCTTCTTACCTTAAATTTTCCTTTTCGTAAAATAGAAAATATATTGTTCTCAGGAGCATCAGTTACAAGTCCTACATGTTCTTTATACTAGGGATGCATAGTTTCAATAAGGCAATCAGAGAAAAGTTTCTTTATATTTATTACTCAACATTAACACAAACATGTATGTAGTACCATCAGTCTCCTGAAGTCTACAACTAAGAGTATGAAGCCAGAGAAACCTATTCCTTTACAGATTCTCCACACACAATTGCTGCCCTAAACCCAAGTCTCTCAGTACTTCTTAAATCTCATTTATGATGCAATTAATATTTCTTTATTACTGGTTTCTGCTACCCACACAATGATGATTTTCCTCCCACAGTAAACACTAAACAATGATAAATGCTATACTGGAAATGAAACCTCCCTGTGTTTGGTAGGATGCTGTGTTTAATTATGAAAAAACCAAGCAGATATGCTATATGCTTGAGAATAAAACTTTTTATTGAGATGTGTTAACTACCTATAGCCTGAAAACGGGGGAGTCTTTGAGTGTATCAGGGTATATGAAATGCAAAAAAATAAACTTTTGCCAGGGAAGTTGCCAGAAAGTCTGCTGTCCTGAAAACTCATAAATGTACACTTATAGTATGTCAAACCCTAATTATTATTTTTCTCATTAAATGATCTGGGCCTTTGCATATTTTGGAGCTAGAAGTCCTGCTAAATATTTGCTCATTCAGTACTCATGAGAATAGTGTCAGATTGTTTCAGACAAAAGAGGACCTTGAAAAGATCAGGATGCCTCCCTGTGATTCTGAGCCAGGTTCCCCAGCCCTAGGCAAAAGAATGAGTTTATCCCACGTCTTCCCCTCTAGGTAAGCTCTCGACTTTCTTTTTACCCACACAAAATAGAGCACTTAGGTAATGGGAGACAGTTGAAAATAAAGACAGTGACAGCTAATGCCACTAACCACAGGTGATGTTTTATTTTTCCTAATACAGAAATTGTATAGATTTAGACAAAATAATATGTACTCTGTATACTTAGCTTAAGGTTTCTCCCCAGTATATGGCATTTCTCTCCAGCTAGATACTCAGGGATAAGGTTCATAATTATAATTTCTCTTCTGAAGCTTGATAGTATTTCTGCTTATCTGTCTTTATGAGCTTCCTTTGACTTTAGCTAGTCCTGCAGTCAGAAAAAACTTAGTATCCTCTTCCTCTTTCAATGTCCTTCATTGTAATCTTCCTGGAAGTCTCTGGTCTTCTACAGTCCCCATAGTAGCACAGAGTTCCAGCACCCAACCATCTCCTGATATAAATTCTAGGCCTGTGAAAGGGAGCAAACAACTGTAACTTTCTCTTCAAGTATGCAGATCACAAAGAAGATACTTCAGTGACACTTTTGTCCCTAGACAGACTTCAAAGAAACAAGTTCTTGTCCTTGTCCATAGTATAAGATGAATAATTTTAGGGTATGTTCTGTTTGTACAGACAGTCTTTTTCAGGAATGAGACTGTGGTTACCTATGCTGTACAATTGTTAGCATAGTTCCTATCTTGGTACTGGGATAATATTGACAACTGGGGCTTCTGCTTTTTGCAAAAAAATTCTTGGAAATAATTAGGGAGTTTGCTAATACAGCTGTCACTTCAAAGTCTCAGTCTATACGTGAATGTATGTTCTATCTGATTAGGTTTCGTATAACTGAGATTTCCACAGTTTTGCAGAATTGAAGCTGTATATTATTATTGCAATATAGTATCTTCTATTATAGAATTAATTTCTAGTCATTTTAAGAAAAAAATTATTTGTATGTTCCTATACAGAAGCATGTTCAGACAGTTAATTTATTTCTCTCCTGTCCAATATTACAGAATCTTCAGCAGATTCGAGTAGCTTCAGTGCTTCGGGGAAAACATTATTCCATTTTGAATTTTTAGTTGTTATGTTTTAACCACATCAAGGGTCATGACATATAACCCCTGTCAAATCAGGGACTCACTGCCAAACTTCTTCCTACACGACTGACCTGTGGAAAACTATCATGCAAACACAGTCTAGAAATTTTATTGTAAAAGTTACTTTACTAAATAGTTTTGAAATTGTGGATTATAGATTAAAGTAACAAATTTTTTCTTTACTTTTCTCAAGCGTAATATAGAGTAGTTCACTCTCATATATATATTTATACATTTAGTTGTTATATAAACACCTCCAGGAACATTGGGTATTGATGGATATTGTTTAGAACATGTATGATGGAATGGTTTGTTATGAATAATTTATCTAAATCCTTTTCTTATGCCATATATATGAGCAGATTGAAGTCCATTCAAATTTATAAAATATTCAGAATTAAAACAGTTATTTAAAAAGTTGTTAGGTTTAGGGACTGAATATGAATTGTTTTTACAGAGTATTTGTGTGTTGGATGCCTTGATCAACAAAGGCATATGGTAGTGTTCTTATACCTTGATTGGATAGACATCCAAGGAGCCCTACTACAAATCCTCACACATGCAAGCATAAATTTAGATTTCAGGTTGTTTTCATAGATGTGACCTTGTGTTCTCTGTTTTCAAACATTTTAGCCATAAAAAATAACTTATACTGGCTTTAATAAAAACAAACACAAAGTAGAAAATACGATAAACAACAATACACAAAAAAATCAATCAGATAATCACAGAAAATAATTTGTATTATCTTCCTTTAGCTGATTTATATCCATTAAATTGTTATTATTTTCTTTCTTTGCCCTTTCCATAATTTATGAAATAAGGTCTGCAAACTGTCATTTCTTATTATGATTCTTCTATCTCCTCTGTTTATTGAAAGATCTAAACCTGTTTTTTTCTGTGCTAAATAATTACATGTCCTTTTCATGACATTTGAAAATCAATAAAGCATAATGTTTAAAGAAAAGTCAAAGCATGAATTTTTCATGGACAGATTATAGACTAATCTGATGGTTCTGAATATGACTATTGTAGAGGCACATACAGCTAACTGAAAGAGAATCTGTACAATCTTCCTCATGCATACATTTCTCAGTGTGCCTCTCAAAAATATGTATGGCCTATGGCTTCTTCACACCCTGAAAAGAATTAATTTACTACCTATATAAAACTGGTGGAGTTCCTGGTCACTCTGTTGTTCAGATTAGGGACCTGTAAAAATGCATTACAATCCTTTGTGTAACCAAAATGGGACTGATGTCTGCTTTTGGCATATTCAGATGGCCAGGACATCTCCCAGTTATGTGAACTTGTAGCCTGAGACACTAATGTATAGCTAAACAACTTTTATATGAATATGTGTGTAACAACTTTATTATAATCATGAATAGTATTAGCAGTGATAATAACAGTAGTAATAAAATTGCATAAACATCTATAGAATCATCAGATTTCATTTTTTAATTCATCACAAAAATAAATACCACACAGTCACTGCCTCTAGACAGAGGCTGAAGGTGGTTAGAAAGTTATGAAGGCATTCTTGCGATATCACTGTGAATTGTGCTACTGGGTTATTAGAGCTTGTAAGGCCCCTCTTTTTCCTTTGCCCTTACAAATTTGCAAAAGAAGAAAAGTTTGACAACAGATACAAAAGAAAAGGAAGGCAGAATGATGACATGTCAAAGATCAAAATATAGCTAAGGTCAGAGGTATTAATAGAACATAATTCTTTCTGTATCTAGTCCTGTGTACTACCTACTGGCCCTAATACACTGGCAAAGCTTTCCATGTAAATCTCTGAGGTAGTAGGAGGAATTCTCAAGACAACTATCCAGAAGGAATCCTATTTCTGTTTGACAGTTTTGGCAGAAAGCCAATCCCACTTCAGCCTCTCTCATGAATAAATAACATAGTTATATTATCATTTGAATAACATTTTTCATCTAAGCGTCTCCAGATGCTTATCAAACACTAGTCACTTACATTGCACAATAGCCTTAGTGACTCTTAAAGAAGCATCACTTGCCTGAAGAAATTTCTCTTTGTTCTTTCAGCTTCCACTAAACTCAGAGTTGGGTGATTCAGTTCAAAGGTTCCTAGAACTTTTCACTGGAACTAGCCAGATCATCTGCCATCCTCTAGCACATGAAGGCTTCTGTACATTCAAATGGGTTATGTGTTGATAAAGAACATTTTAATGTAACATTGAAGTTTTAGAGGAAAAGCAGGAACTTGAAAATTGGTTACAGCAGGTATTTGCCTGGTATATTTTTATCACTTTGCAACAGTCTTGCTGTTGACATAGTAAGGGAGATGCAATGTGGTGTCTGTGTTCACCCAAACTGTCTGTATTTCTGACTCCTGGTTACCTTGGTCTACATGTTACTGTCTCATAGTCATTGACAGACCAGGCGTAGTCACCTCTGAATATAACTCAGCAATGTTTTTGGGTTTTGAAAAGGTGAAAGCAGTATGTGGGTAGTGTATTTATGGAAAATTCTAGTCATTTTAACTACGGTTTTCCTTGTAATTGGTGAATCACATAAAATATCTCCTACATAAAAATATTGGACAAAATATGAATGGGCTTTACAGTTTTCTCCTGTGATGCATATTTTGTAGGTTGCCTGAATCAAAGGCAGTATAAAGAAACATTATTTTTGTTTGTTTGTTTGTTTACAGTCTTGTATTTTGCAGTACCATCAACACAGAGTTTCTGCTTGTGAAGAAGAAAAATATTCCTTTGCACAGATAATTGAGATTTTTCCATTTCCATTTAAAGACAAGGAAGTTATTAAATTGAAGATCTTGTAGGTATTCAAAGGTCAGCAGGGCAATAAATTTACAGTGTTTAAAGCCAGTAGAGATATTGTATCACTTACTGTGATATTTACATTAGGAGTTCATTTCATTAGGCTTCAAAGGTGTTCACGACATGTTTATCTAATGGAATAGTATTTCTGTATTTGAAACACATTCCAAATACTTTTAGAAAAATCCTAATTTGCCAACAAGTTTTAAAATTATAATGAAGCCTAAAGCTGATATCAGACACCACTGAAAAAAATCCTAATAAATATTCTTATGGAATGAAACACATAATAAAACTTCACCGTTTAGATTTAATTGTTCAGTGAAATTAATCCAAGAATTGGACATCTCCACCAAGTATCCTCTCCATTTGCCTAGTTGCATTTCATCCTTCTCTGAAGCAAGGCTATTAGAATGTTCTAAGATTGATTGGACTTTTTTAGAAATCAGAAACAAAATGAGTTTTATAAAGTGAAGATAGTAAAGAAGCAGGAATTTAAAATTAAGATGAGCAGCTAACTGCAGATGGGAATGGGACATGATCCAACACAAACGACATTTTCTCTTTGATTTCTGTATGTTTACCACAGGAATATCTTAAGAATGGACAGAGCTCTTACCCCCAAAACATCCTTTTATCTGTGTGAATTTCATTCCAGATTCAAATGTTATTAAACTTAGCCTATTAGTTATTCCCCAGAGGAGTAGTTAGGAGGAGGTATAAGTAGAGTTTTCTTAGCATCTTAATCCAGTTTCCCTCCTAACTCATACATGGATTCCTGCAGGGAATTATAGCTTCCCAGTTCATCTTTTAGAGCTTCTTCCATAGGCAATAGTACAATGCACGAGTCTGTCTGTCTGCTTCTATGACATAAATTAATAGGACTCTAGAGGACTTCCACCTCCAATCCAGAATCTCGAATGCTTGCTTTAAAGAACAAGCATTCTTTTCATGCTAGGGAATAATAGTCTACAGATAATGGACTCCTATTATTAGCCTCTTGCACTATATATGTTTAATGATAACTCCTCATATGCAGACTCCAGAAAGGAGGAAATTAGAAAAGCAAAGTCCTTTGGCCCTATCTCTCTATTCTTTCAGGCATATAAATGATCAATTTGATTTCCATCTATAAAAAGGTAATGTCTTCTATGCAAGAGGAATATGAATGAGAACCTCTGGGTCTGGATTTATTTTCAGTAAGATGGACAAATACCATGGAGAATCCCATGGCTTTAAATGTCATGAGTTACTCGAGGAACAGGGAAGTTTCCTGTTAGGTCTGGTGCCATAGAGATTTTTGGACCCCTTCATATTCTTTCATACAGGCAGCCCATATTCACCACTAATTTTTCCCATTTGGTCAAAATTTAGCCTTTCATTTCTCAATTTTAACAGCAGCTGATGATGCAAAAAATAAAGAAAGAAAACCTATTAACTGTCTGAATTGAAATATGTCCCCCAATAGATGTTACTTAAGGGGGGAATTAAAAAGAACACATCAAAACTTAATGTAGAAAATTCCTGCTGAGCTAAGAATTTTGTGAGTACTCACATACTCTCAGCTATGCTGAGGATGGGCCAAAGACTATCTCAATGTACCACCACCACCACCACTGTTTAATCCTTTCTACATGGTTTAAGTGAATGGCTACTCTTTTGATTTTGAAACTCTTCCCGATGTAATTATTTTAACAAAAATGGCGATTCAGCCTTTGGAATTTCTTCAGCAAATCCTTCACTGATATTATTTATTATTGCACTTATTGCAGCTTATAAGCTTGGTGACAAGTGTATCCTGGTAATGTAATTAGATACTACTGAGCAATTTTGTTTATGTGACTGCTTTTTCAAGATCTCTTGCAAATAAAATGCAAGTCTCAGAAGAACCTTTTAGTAATTATGCCATTCCTTCACATATTTCTATTTCCACTTGCAATTACTTTTCGATAATTTCAGCAACTGAGCTACAATCTTCTTACCAGATGTGTGCCTTGGTCTAAATTTGATAAAAGTCACACAAAGTAGTTCAGCTTTGCCCATAACTCAAGTGTGGGGAAAAACGGTGTTCCCATGTTTAGAAATCACCTGGTGGCTCTTTCTAACACTACCATTAGCACAGCAAACATTTGAACACAAAACAATGTTTTACAGGAGATATGAAGCACACCCCTTTGCCTTCTCTGTGAAAATAAACCCACAGGGCTATAAACCCTTCTAAAACTTATGAGTTACATTTATCAGACAGGTATTTTGAGATTGACTTAAAGCCAGTGCATGTGTTACTCACACTTCTGTCTGTGGCTGGGTGAGGGCAGTTCCCTAAGCTTCTGTATAGTGGGAGTGTTCTGCAGGCCTTCTCCATGACATACGTTTTCTACTCACTTAAACTGAAGAGAACACTGAACCTAAAACAAACCGAAGAATTGACAGTTTTCCACCTTAGGCTTATGACCCGAACACTCAGAATACCCCTCAGTGATGCTAAACTTAGGAGATGTGGCAAAAGTAGCAGAAAATTTTAGACCTGCATTTGGGAGCCTCTGTCATTCACCATGGTAACCACAGAATCAGTCTTTCATGCTCTCTAAGCCATGGATATCTATTTCTTGTGAACTTGGTTTCTTATCTTAATCTGTTTAATTTTGTCTACATAGATAAATCTGAAAGAACTCTGTTACTGAAGATCAAATAAATCATCCATATGGATTCTTGGCTTGTAATGAAGAGTCACTGCTTCACAGAGAGTCCAAAATATGGGAGCTTTTTTAACCTGGTGATTTTAGGTTTAAAAGAAGAAAAGGTCTATTAAGATGTGCAAAGGAAAATAAAATGCTTAAAAATGCTTCTTCAAAATGATCAGAATAATAGTCAAACATCTATCTGTATTAGATCAAGAATATAAAGGGTACATAACTTGCAAAATTTATTTCCTACTTCTTTATGGCTTAGGGTTCCCAGGAAAATTTGTGGCATTACATCATCAAAAAGGCACAGCATACTCAGATTGGCATATGGCTTTGTTTATAGGCAGGAGAAGCTCAACCACAAAATGCAGAAACAAAAGAGACTAGAATTAGCCTGGTCAAATGAAACATTTATCTGAAAATCCATACATCAACAAAGCTAATGGGAACTTGTGTACGTCAATCTTAATGCCCAAACAGAAACTGCACGCTTAACATTTTAAGAGCAATTACGGCCATCAAAAATTACATGAAATGGATCAAGAAAGGAGTAAAGCTTAAAACTGTTAAGTAACAAGTAGGTTAATATTAGCCAAGACTATTCCAAAGATTATCCAGAGATACATCCAACCAGTGGCTCTGGTATTATACAGTTTGAAAAGTATTGTTCCATCAGAAGGCTAGGTAAGAAAGACGCTCCTAGGAAAAGTGAGATTATTAGACTTCCTTTATAATCAAATAGCTTCTAAAAGACAATGCCAGAAGAAGATATTAGCAGTCCATGACAGCTGTTTGGTCTGTTAGCATTATTGTGTAATCCCATATTAAAGGGATTTAATGAGGACATTAGTGAGAAGCAGGGTCTACCCTGGCAAACTCCATCACAGAATACATGTAATAATGATGGCATTAATTAATAGCATCAAATGGATTAGGTACGCTTTAAAGAGAAGATACTGCTCCAGAACAGATTCAACAGTCATTGCACAGGCCTGGGAAACTCACAGTTATAGACTGCTATTAGTAATATACCTTAAGTTTTTATTACTATAAATACATAGTACTTAATAATACATAACCCATTTTGGGAAGTTTTATATCAAAAGCCCAGTGAAAATGGCAACAAAATTCTGAATGACTCCAGTGTATATGGATCTGAGAACACAATAATTACTTTACTTGTTGAAATTATATGTGTTACTGTTTCCAGCTATCTACTTCTTGTCTTCTCTTAAACACGGAAAATGTTTCCTGTATTATTCCAACTTTTATGAGTTCAGTGCTAAAATGGTTATAAGCACTAACAAATATTTTCTGGGTTCAATTGGATGATTGAGATAACAAAACATTAAACAGGAGATTAACCACAAACTATATTCTCTGCTTTACCCTTTGACAAAAAACTGTGTCATATTTAACAACTGACATTGGTGATTATGTGTGCTGGTAATTCAAATCTTAATGGAGTTCCCTGCCAAGCCACCCACAGCAGGAGCTGGCACAAGGCCTATGCCGTGGATGGATCAAAAACGGCATGTACATAGAATCAAGTAATTTTTGTGGTGGGAGTGACAGATGCTCAGTGTTAGCTGAAGGTGTGGAGAAGAAAGAACTACTTACAGACTGACCTTCTGTGGCAAAACCTATACCTGGCATAAATATGTACCATACCACTGAAGACAATTAAATTGTGTCTGTTTATGCCCTGGCTATAATTTGGTCTTTCAATTTCATTAGTAGAGTGATACAGCTGAGAGCAAGTCATTGCTAACCAGATATATATTTTGCTGCTGTCTTGCTAATGTAGACTTTGAACTTCTGCCAAAATGCCTATACCAAATTTAATTGAATAAATATTGGAATGAATTTGAATTTGAATCATAAATTCATTTCTGAGGGAGCCTCTCCCAGTACTAGCTTTCCTTTGTGCGTGATATTCTCTCACAGGTGACAGGGAGCTAGCTATTCCTTCTCAAATCCTTACAGATAGGCAGAAGCCATCTTCCTAGTCACCTCCTATTTCTTTTCTCAGTTCATGAAAACCTGTCCTCTAATGGCATATTTATTGCTACTCTTGCAGATATATGAACTATACCAAGCACAACCTGACCACAGATGGTATAAAGCTCACTTTAATCAATCGCTTGCTGTGTTCCTGGAATCAGAACTGGCCTGGCCCCAACTTCATAAGCTTGTTATGTCAATGCTCAGACTGTACAAAACATCACTTGCATGGGGCACTAATCTGTTTATTTTTGTCCAACAAGCTATAGACTGTTTTCACAATATAGCTTTCAGATGAAAAAAGGTTTGTTTGCTGTTCACTGACACTTTAGGATTTCAAGTGCCACTAATCTGTCCAACCTGAGGGATTCCAGGGTGTTTATAATCATCATTTCCTAGCAGGTGACTTAGAAAGCTTAGTTGTTTAAAAACCTAGTTTAGGTTCATTTCGTAAAAATCTTTGGTTAGAGATAAATATTAAAGCAGTAGGGATTGGTCTGATAAGAAACTGGATAAGACTAGTCTGGAGAGATATAAGGTGACTCCGTTTGGCATCTAGTGAGGGACACGCTGGGGCAGCATCTGCCATTGTCTGGCACCCAGCAGCAGGTGAGCAACAGGCCTGACTGTCAGAGAGAACCATGTGGGTATGAGCCAGAAGAGCAGGTCCCCTAGAGGCTCCTTCTGACCTCCTTATGGAGCATGGTTGGGAACAGAAGGACACAACTGAAATTCCACCACTGTTTTTTAGCACTGGGTTCTTGCTTGTCATTCAGTCTTGAGCTCTCTGACTGTTTTCTGTCTCTTGACAAAGGCACAACCATGGGTTAATATGTATGTTTAAAATGTGACAAAGTTTTTTCTGGGCAAGAGACGGAAAACTTCTGCTCATTCAATTTTAATACTGAGCTAGATTTGAACCCAGGCCTTAAAAATAGTTTCTGTGAGATCATTATTTCCAGGATGAAAATGAGGATGTAGCACTAGGGTCTGCAATGTGGAAGATGGAAAATTATTTTTCAGTGCATTGATTTTATTTTTTTAAGCAGTTGGTTGATGCTTCCCCAAGGTCTGGAAATTAAAGTAAATCATGGATAAAATAGGGTAGTGAGTAGAGATGAAAACAGACAATCCAATTCAAGCCTTAAATGAATACACCACATTCTTCTCAAAGCTGTTCTATGACAGTACAATTTACTACACAGATGATATCCCTTTCTGTAGCCATATCCTTGGATGAACAGAAAATTATATGTATATAATATGAAACATTGAAAGATAAAATCAAATTTCACACAGCTGTAAAAAGCATCCAAATACACAAGAATGTAAATCAGGTTGAAAAAATAAATATACATAGTGCCATGCTTAATTTACAAAAAACTCTCTCAATATACATTAACAGATTGCATGATAAGGTATATTCAATTCTTAAAATTACTATGAATCTAAGAATTTTGTATGCATTTTACTAGGGTTTTATTCAGGTCAAATTCTCATTAGCTTCAATAACTAATAAATTTCTGATTTGAAGATCCAATCATATAATAATCATGTATAATAACACAAATGTTAAGACCTGAATAAAAGTGTCTATATATAAAAAGCCTTAAGCAACATAAAGTCAGTTGCACACAGGTCCAACTGAACTTGATGATGACAAAAAAAATGGAAAATACAGCTTTGTTGGAAAAACATCCTCTTCATCATGATTTTCAAAAAGTCAGTTCAACACAGTTTCCTTGAATTGAACTAATTTGGCATAATCCTGCAAGATGCTGAGTGCTCATAACACTACTAAAATGCCACTCTTGAAATCTGTATGATATGGCTGATAGAATTAATCAGCTTTTGTGAGGTATTTAGGTCATCCTTGGATGCAAAGCAGTTTGAAATGTAGTCATTCATATTGCACAGTAGAACCCAAAAGTTTCTTTCAGTGTGTACATGACGTTTAGGGTGGTTGAAGAGGGACAATGCTACCTAGTTAGTTTGTTCCAAATATTGAGTAGTTGTGAACTTCATATGAGAGCAGACTTTAAATGACTGTGCATTTGTGCATAATGTTTTGTAAAGCTCTCTTGGCTGTACTTAAAATGTTGCCTTAGCGTATCCTTAACTGCTTATTTTTTATCCAGAGTAATTAAAAAATAATGTACAATGGGCAAAATATTGTCCTATGTTTTCTGCATGAAAGCCACAAAATGACTTAATGTGATGCTTATAAAAATGTGATTGTGATACAACACACAGTCAATTTTAAGAAGACAATAGGGTTATTATTAAGAGCAATAAATGCATTTTAACATCCCATCATACATAGAATACTAAAAACTTTCTGAATTTTAGGATTAATTATATCAAAGGGCTACAAAATCACAGACGTGCTAGTTAGGCAGACTTTTGCAGGTCATCTAATCCAATATGATTCTTTAATATAGGAGATCTCCAGTGTTTAATTAGGTCAGGAACAGCTTTGCCTTACTGAGTGTCCTGGGTTTGACTGTAGTGCCACCAGGTATCCCTGTCTGCTTTATGCTAAACTGGAATCTTGTACCTTTAAGATCCCAGAGTCTTTCAGGCTAAGGAACATAAACAATGACACACCCTCCCCTGGGACTTGGACAGGGGTTTTTCTGCTCTCTCTCTGGCTCTCTTGGCTTTGCAGAGCAGCAGTGAGGGTGGGTTTTATCCCTTTTTTTTGTTTGGGTTTTTTTTTGTTTGTTTGTTTGTTTTTGGCCAGTTTTTCAGCTCTGTTTCTCAAAGGAGAGAGATGGTGAGGAAATTTGTTTGGTTTTGTTTTGGTTTTGGTTTTTTTTAGCTAGCTAGCTGAGATACAGAAGTTTTCCTTGGGATTTTCTTCTTTTCCTGGAACTGTTTCAACTGAGCTCTGACTCATGACACCAGATCACATCCTCAGAACCCCCAGGGTGTNCTGCACCACAGCAGAAGGGGGCACAGAAAGGACTGCTGAGCTAACCCAGGTTTTGCTTTCTGTCACAAGAGGTTTATAATCTTACATTATTCATCTGTCTGTGCCTGCGAGCACTTGGGGGGTGTGTGTGTGTTTGTAATGAACAGTTTTGGGTTTTTTTCACTTTCGTCCAAGAGATTGCTCTCTGAACCTGGTGGAGGAGGGGCTATTCCTCCCGAGTTTGTCTCAAACTGGCACACTGAGTCTTGACAAGCTCCAGAGATGGAAATTTCATCATCTGTTCCAGCACAGCATCCCTGTCAAGTTTTTACCTAATCACCAATCTCAGTATTACAAGCCTGAGTTTATGGCAGGCCAGGCAGCCTGCTTGGTTCCTAGGAAAATAACGGAGGAAGTTCTTTTGGTACACTTTCCTGGAGACACAAGAGAGAAGAAGGTAATTGGAACCAGTGGCATGGATTTACCAGAGATAAATCATATCTAACCAACTTGATTGCATTGTACAGCAAAACATCAAGGTCTGTGAATGAGATGAGAGCAGTGAATATCACTTACCTTTAGCAAGTTTTTTGATACTGACTTACACAATATTCTTGAATCCAAATTAGTATATTTCAGTCTAGATGGGTAGAAAGACGTTTGGAGGGAAGTGGGCTCAGAGGGTAGTGGTTAGTGGATTTGTGCTCTACCTGGAGGTGGTAAAAATTGTAGAACTGCAGGGGTCTGCACTGGTACCTGTTCTGTTTAACACCATTATGTTGAAGAAATGACTGTGTGCAGTCTCCTCAGGGTTGCAGAACACACTAAAATGGACGGAGACCATGACTGCATCCAAGGTGTCCTGGACAGGCTGAAGGAATGGACCAACCAACAGGAATCCTAGAAAATTCCCTAAGGATAAATGCAAAATCCTGCATCTTACCAAGAAGAACCCCTGAAAACAATATGAGCTGGGGAGAGCCTGCCTGAGGAGCTGCTCTGCTGTAAAGGGCATGGGGGTCTTCATTGAGAGCAGGCGGAGCATGAGCCAGCAGTGTGTCCTGGCAGCAAAGAGAGCCAACTGCGTTCTGGGTGAAATGAGCAGGGGCACAGCAAACACATATGGGAAAGTTCCTTTCTACCCAGCACTCATGAGAACACATGTGGAACTGCATCGAGTTTTGGATCTCCCAGTGTAAAAAATACTCTGAACACGGGAATCAAATTCAGAAAAGAACCACCATCGTGGCTGCTGCAGGAGCATTTGCCTTAACAGCAAAGGCTGAAGAAGCTGGACTTGTTCACACTAGAGAATGAAAGGCTTAAAAAAGACCTAATGGCAACCCACCAGTACCAACAGGGAGGTAATAGCGAATAAGGTGTCAGGCTCTTCACAGTGGTGCGTAGTGGATGGACGAGGTGCAGCATGCATAAGTTGAAGCAGGAGAGGCTCAGAATGGATATAAGGATAAACTTCTATACAACGAGGGCACTCAAACAATGGAAGAGGCTGGCAAGGGATTATGCAGTTGCCATGCCTGAAGGTTTCTATAGCAGACTGTGTGAAAGCACAAGTAAACAGGTCCGACCTCACAGCTGACTGTGCTTTGAGTAGGAAGTCAAACTAGAGACTTCTCAAATTCCTGTGCATCCTGAATTATCCTATTGCCACTTGTTGAAACTTTTGCTGGGAATAGTTTTGCTCCCTCGTGCTTGTAACTGGTCTTCAGGTAGTTAATTCATTGTCTCTTAGTATTCCCTCTGACAGTCCAAAAACCTTCCCTCAACCTCTTCATACAGTCTGTTTTGTGTGAGAACCTTGGTATATAATTTTTAAGGGTGATTAAGAGCATCAGTTTTCTTTAGAGACAGAGACACCATTAAAGACAGTAAGCCATATTTGTTTCCCATTGAATTTGTGTCAAATCTATGCAATTGCCTTTCACCTAATCACCCTTCCCACTGTTGCTCCAATCCTTTCCACTGTAATGCTCAGGAATAAATTTGCATATAAAGATAATCAATCAAAACATAGTGAGACGACTCAAGTGCTTTGGACATACATATATGCAAATTTTTCCTAGGCCCAAACTGAAAAATGAAACTATGAATATGAATTGTTCTGGGAGTAAAAAAGAGGGACATGCGAAAATAAAGACAAACGCAAGAAGCTAGAATTTTATCTCTGTTCAAATTGATGGCAACATTTCACTTACTTCAGTGGAACCAATATTTCATCCACTTTTCCCAAAATAATCATTCTCAGAGATCATCCCTAAATTTCAAACCTCTGTTTTGTGAGTAATAAATTGCTCTTGATCTTGTCCACATCTGGTTTTGCAGTCTGATAAGCATTATTACACATCAGTTTACTAATCTCTTCTGCTCATAGAAGAAGAAAAAATACAGTCTGTCTTGGATGGAAAATATTATACAGAATATGTTCAGCACTGCACCCAGTGATATATTTCTATACTTGTGAATTACAAGAGTCCTCTGTTTATCTGCATTTTCCAGATTATTCCTTTCCTCTGGAGCAGTGCTGTACTTCAGGCATTGACATGAAGACCTAGCAAGAAACATATCAGGGTTTTTTGAAGTCATATCTGACACATGGATGTGACATGTATTAGAAAGTAATTTCTCTTTCAAGAAACTACAAAAAATGGGGGTTATAGTGCATGTAGAAACAGTTGTGGCTTCAAAAACTCTTAATCCTCAAGGAATAGACAGAGTAATATCCTAGTGCTGTCATAAAAATGAGTTTTTGCTCTAACTTTGGTGACTCAATAACCTGCAACACCAATATAATTCATCACACTGTCAGAAAGAAAGAACCAAGAAGGAGTGAAATAAAACATCATATTATATTATAGAACCAGTATTGCAGTTACCAAGAGAGTAGGGTACCCAGCTGATTGATATCTAAATATCAGATCACTAAAAATAGCTCAGTTAATAACTGTAATTTTAAAAAGCTTAATTTTTTAATTTGATTTTTTTTTCTGGAGAGTGTTGTTTTGGTTTCTCTCCTCCTATTTTAATAAGGAGTCTTTCAGTTAGAACTCTGAGTGAATTCTAAGAATATTATTTCTCATTTTTGATGAATATCTTAAAATTATTATCTTTTTACACTAAACTTTTCTGAGATGTAATTTCTGAACTGATTTAATATAATGGGTCATGTTCCTTTGTTTCTAAGCCATTTAGAGAAATGCAGCAGATTTAATCAGCTTTTCGTTAAAAGAAATTAATGCAGTGTCACATGGGATGTTCATTAAAGCAGGAATAATGGGAAAAAGTAGAGGAACTGTATGATAGGTAAGAAACTGACCAATGAAAACTGAAAAAGAACTGAAATTAGATTTTTCTTCATAGAAGAAACTCATTGGTGAAGTTCCTAAAAGGTTAGCCTTGGGTCCAATGTTATTTAGATATTTCATTAGGGATTTGGCACAAAAGTGACAATGTGATAATGAAATTTATTGATGATAGAGAATTAGAAAGCACTTTAAATACAGAATATCATGTGAGGATGACTGAATGATTCTGACGACTGAAATAAAACATAAACAGGACAATACAAAAACCTGAAAATGCAGGGCCTGGCATTGCAGGCTAGACCCTGACGTATTCTTAGGGCATAGCCTGCTCTGTTTACCTTCCATTTGAGTTGTATAAAAGCAAGCAAACTTCCAGAGATAGAGCTCACATCTATCTGGTTAATGGGTAGGTAGTAGGTGCCTTTGAAGTACTCATGAGTGACATCATATCTGCCTAATTTGGATGCTTTGCTTTGGACAAATACATCCTTGCACTAGAGATAAATCTTACTACATTAGGTATGTAAAATGGGAGTATTAGGTAATTAACCAAGTTAAATGAGGTGTATTTAACCCTAGGAACATATCAGTTTGACATGTGAGGCCTACCAGTCTGGAACCTAAAATGCAAATTAGGAGCCTTGATCTCTCACATTGAACATGATATATTTGGCAACCCAGAAATGACATTGTTGAGCAAATGCAGAAATTAGGAAGGGAAGCATGTCAAATCACTATCATTTATATGTTTTAAGAAAGAATCCTCACTGGATTTCCATTTCAAATGTACAGATTGAAGGAAGAAGAGGTAGCACTTAGCACTATGAGGGTTTAGCAGTAAAGCACTTTCTCCAGCTAACTGGAGATGGGCCAGGATGGACTCAGGCATAATATAAGTTCTGAAAAGAGGCTGACAATCCTGGGGTAGGTTGTTTTACACACACAGAGACTTGTATTAGGAAACTTAAGCTTTCTTATATCAGACTCATTCCTCTGTTCACAGGCATGAGTAGACATTTATCAAGTCTGGAAGTGACAGATAAGATGGCACACTGTACTTATAATTTCCTTATTTTTAAGTTGCAATTGAGATTCACCAACTGTTTATCTTTTTCCTGCCCTTGCATATATTAAAAAAAATTGACTCGATTTCTGCAGCAGCAATAACTGCTCAATATAACATAGCCTAGCTTGCCTCTCTTCTGACACAAATAGCATATTGAATGCTATCATCTCTAATGTTTTTCAAATGCTGTCATGTGAGTATTTCCTGCCTAAGGTTCCACAAAATTAAAGAGTAAAAAAAAATTAAAAATTGAGGAATGTGGTATTAAAGTTAGCGGTATTTTGTTTACATTTCTTCATTGATTATTTAAGTTTCAAATGCTTTGATTGTTTTTTTATATGTTTCAAGTGTAAAAGTTGTGGGCTTAAAAGTTTTACTGTTGGTTGTTAGTGTTGAACCACTAACAAGGACACCTGTAAGGACTGTGGAGTGCAATTAAGACTAATAAAACTAGGGGGTTTGATTGTTTGTATATTTAGAGAAATGAATAATCATTCATGATTTTATGAGTCAAGAATTTGTAAAAATACCACACAGTGAAAAAGATGCCTACAGCTACCAGGGTTTTGTATGCTCTGATATGCCAGTGAACGCTTGTGCTTCTGTGCGTGGTCCTGTCCTGCTTAGCGTGCATTTTTCCAGGTATATGTAGCTGTTGGATAAAAAAGCTGAACATTTCCAGAATCTGGGCAAGTAACTTGGGATGTTAGTACAGGCATATCATCTCTTTTTGAGCTGTCTGGGGAATTTACATAGAAAGGTGCATTTAGATGCTGTAAAACACTCCTGTATGCCTAAATCTCTCACTAAATCTAGTCCTCTGTCTGTCCATCCTCAGACAATTTTGTTACTTATTTTTGCTGCTCAGTCTGTGGTTACTCCAACCTTGAATAGAAAAATCCAACACAGGGAATCAATTAGTTTAGAATTATTTATCAACTATTTAATTGCCAAACTACTCTTTTATCCCATCAACCATCCTCAATGAAAACCTTCCAGACTGGAAGAAAACAGCAAATTTCTACATGAGCTGCTCTATAGCATTAAAATGGCAAGTAGGGAAAGCAAAGAAGACACAGTACAAATGAGGCCAACCTCATCATTGCTGTCATTCTGTAAACAAGAGCTATCTTTGATGAAACGTGTCTGCATGACATATTAGCCACACTGAAACAGTTTTTAATAAAATTAGGAAGGCACTATGGTTCTGCCAGTTTTGCATTGAAGCTTTTCCAGTATTAGGTACATCTTGAGCTTTAAATATCCATTAAAATGATCTGTTTTCTCACACAGCAAAGTAGGAAAGGTATTAAAAAATCTGCTGCCAGCTTGAATTAATGACTAATCCAATAATGTTCATGCAATGCCAGGGCAATTAAAATTATTTTTAACATTTTAAAATTTGCATTCTAAAAAACTAACCTACTAAAAAAAACACCTACCCACATTTTCCTACTTTATATCAAACCCTTTATTTCCCTTGCAGATAAGCTATATTCCAATCCTCCCTTCTTTTTTTTTACTCAGGGAAATTATGTATTACATTTTAAGGCTCTAAATCAGCACCATAAAGGTACAGTGAAATGGATAGCTCATTCCAATAAAAATATGGTAATAGAAACAGATTGTAAGGTTGCTAACTCTTCCCTTCTCGGTTCACATTATATTATATCTATGTACACACAAACACATCTATGAATGAGCAATTTTAAAACCTGTAACATCAAAGTTTAATACACATATATTTAAAATAAAATTTCCAGCTAAAATAAAATATAAAACTGTTCTTCAGACAGCCAGTTTTCAAATGCCAAATCAGGGGATACCTCTCTGTTTTCATGTGCTTCAAATATTTATTGCTAGCCAAAAGTTGTGCTAGGAGCAATAAGAATGGAAGTGAAGGGTGCCACATAAATGCTCTCACATCACAGCATGCCATCAGCACCAACAGATGCTTAATTTTTCCTTTAGGATGGAAGTATATTCATCCCTATTTTGATGAGAATTTACAGGTAGGTTGTTAGGTAAGAGATATTTTTAGAGTACTTTAGGTGAGAAGTATAATTACAATTACATCTTGCATATGTGAAAGGAATAGAAATTCACCACACGCTTTTTAACTCATTTATTAATTAGAGCATGCCTTTTAGGAATGCATTCAGTTTTCAATTCAGTGTCATGAAAATCTAACAAACTGTCTCAGTGGTTAATTGCTTCCATTAACTGAAATAACTCATTTTGAAATATAATATAATATGATAACAATTTCTTGGTTTGGTAAATATTCTCTAGATTATCTTCCCACTTTAAGGTTAGGTATTCTAGATTAAATCCAGAAATTATATTAAAACCATGATAATCTGTTTGTGAAGTATTAAAAACATTATTATTTATAATGGCAACTAGCATTACAGTTTAATCTCTCATATCTTGCCATAAAAAGCATTAATTGGAATAACTCCTTGAAAGGGTTTATACTTTGTAAGAATATCCAGAATCATACAGTGAGCTTTGAAAATATATGCTTTTTTAAAAAAAAATAAAATAACCAAAAGAGGTAGAACTTTGTACTTTAACAAACAAACAAACCAAAAACCTTCCATCACATTTCATGCCTACATATGTCAAAAAGGGTGATCTCTTTTACTATAGATACTACACAGATAGGGAAGGTTTATTTGGGTTGAAACCTAAGTATCATGATTGTCTAGGGCTACATTTTAAAAAGCTCTACTATTTAATATTTCACATTCAGCATACCATACACTTCACTCAAAATATATATTTGGTCTATTTTTATAGTACTTGGCACCACTTCTTTCATCCATCCTGCCTGTCTACATTGGATCAATTATATTTTTCATTTAAGTGAGAGATTCCATTCAGTAAGGCTACTTGAAAAATGTGGATGAAGTGTGAAATGGACACTACCACATTGTCAGCTCTCTTACAGTCTCACTGAGAGGAGGCTAAGGCAGGTGTTACCTTTCTAAATGCAATCTCACTGTTTCCCAAATTTTAACATGCCAGTGCTAATTTCCATTTAAAACACTGAAGTTCCATTGGTGCTAATGTGGTGGAGAAAAAATTAAGAAATTGCTTTAAGTTCCCCCATACAAATTAAGCAAAAACTGGAATCTCTAAGTTGTCTTAATTAGTAGGTTCTTCCCTGATCCTGTAAAGACAAAATTTGTATAATTTTACTTTGATGTAATTCTGTGACTTACATTAGTAAGCAGTTCTAACCTAGATTAGAGTCCACGAAACAGATAATCCATTTATGCCAGCGTTCCATGAATATATGAAATATTAGTCTATATTCTTTCTTAATATTTATTATATTGGGTAAATGCTACATTTCTCACTTAAAAATCAAATCAGAGGAACATTTGAAATTCTGCTTGTTTTTGCTATATTTCATAAAACAGATTTTCATCCCTTTGTGTTTGCACTAACTTCTTAAAGAATCTGCACCAAATTAATGTATTGTTAAATAACTCATACTTGGAAACATCTGATATTATTTAAGCTATTTATTTTGTGTATTTTCAGAAAGTCTACATACTATAATTCCTTAGACATTAAAACAAAGTCATAGATGGTGAAAAAAAGTGAAAGATCTTGCCATCAGTTTGAAACAGGTTTGATGTACAGTTGGCTAAATCCAGATTTTTGGTTGGAGGATAAAGGCTTCTGAATCAGAATGGGAACAAATCTTTTCAGAAGTCGTATCAATATTAAAAATATTTTGGTCTTTGAAAGTCTGATTTTGGAAATTGTGGTGGTGCCTACAAGAACTTGTCAGCTCATGTAACCCATGTCATAGATGTATTAGGCAAATTCATTGCTCACAGGATGTCACTCTAGGTCACTCTGCTGCTTTCTTTCTGTCCTTTATATACTGTCTATCTGCCAATTCCATGCAGTTGTCCACAGTGTTCTCTCCACTGTTCTCTCACCCTGTGTTTACCTTACAGGCAATGCTTTCCATGGGAACATGGGCAATTGCCACTGTTTGGCAATTTGACACTCCGATCCAATCATGCTCAGCCGTAGATCTTCCTGCCTATAGAGGGCTGCCCACATTGCTTGGTATTCTCCTAACTGCAACAGAGTCTGTTATTTGTAATGGGGTCCAGATAACTTCAGGGGATAAAAATGTTTTTCTAGCTCATCACACTTTGCTTTGTTACCTGGGAGGATGTTTTGCTGGATCCAACACTACTATCCAACAGATCCTTTTCTGTTTATTTGCCCTTGTTGACTATTTCTTGGATGTCTTTCCAAGGGATTATGCATGCCTACTGCTATCCATTATGTTTTCAGATTCCCAGATGCCACTGAACCACTTGAATTCTTCCGTAATGTGTTGCTCATTTCCTGACTCAATGTCAGATAGGTCAGAAGTCTATCTTTAGTTCTCGCATGACATATTTTGCCCTCCGGATAGACTTCCTCTCAGAAATTGGAAATTAATCTTCTGTCATCCATATATTTGCTAAATACTGATCTTATCTTTCCTAGGTCTAGTTGAGAATTTGTTGAGGCTATATGTCTTCTGTTTTGTTTGCGCTCTTCTCACTGTTCAAACAAATGCAAAATAATCTTGTATACACAGACACTCATCTATATTTGAACAGGGTGAAACATTCATTTTTATTAGGTCTCCTCCTAAATCTGCAAGGGCTATCTCTAGAGCTCCCTCAGTAATTTGGTTTATTTGTTCCTTAAGATCTGTCCATCTGCCCAGTGTTCTTAGCATTTTCAAGAAGTAGGGGTATGCTAGCAAGCTGACAGAATTAGCATTTTACTTTTCAGAGCTATCCTCGAGAAATCTTGTTTGTGCCACCTTGCCAACAGTTGTCTGGGGCAAAATATTTTCAGTTAGAGGAATTTTACTTATGTTTTATTGGCAATTAACAGAAACTTTTCATTACAGAATCAGGTACTGAGAAAAAAAGGAAAACACACAATTAAACACTAACATATCCCTCCCCTTTCCCCAGGCTCACCTGCTTGCTGTTGCTAGTTAACATGATTCCAGTCTTTGAGACATTTTTACACTGCACTAGCCACTATCCAGAAGTCTTTATACACATATACTGGGGCCAGTGATGCTTCTGAACATATTCCAAGGCTATTTTCAAGGCCATTACTTCTGCAAACTGACTAGAGCCTCCAGTCCCTTCACAGGTGGCAGCTCCTCCCATGGAGGGATTCCAAGTAGCAGCTCACCACCTCCTGATCCCTGCTGTAATTTTACAAGATCTATCTGTAAACAAACTCCATTGTTTGTTTACAGCGCTTAATTCATCATATGCTGGGGCTTCAATAGCCTGAAGAATTTGGTTTCCTCACACTGTTGATTTACTGGCTACAGACTAATAAACTCAGCTAATCCCAATCTGGAGTTTGAGCCAGTATAGACTTAACGGGTAAAGGCCAGCACACATTTTTGACACATAGTACTGGCTGTTCTTCCACCAGGGGGTTTTGAATTCTTGAACAAAAAATTCAGAGCAGATAATCTAGGGTATAAATCATGGTGATTGCTTTGTGCCTAACACTGCAGTGGCACGCAGAATATCCTCAACTGCAGCATGAACCTCTTACTGCCCAGAAATGTAGTTATTTTGAATCTTTTGTGGCTTCAGCTCTTGAATCCCAACAGCCTACCTTGCATCTCTTGATGGGCTCATTGCCACAAGCTCTTGCTGCTGTTGCCACAAGCTGCTGTTCTTTCCTGTGTTGGTACTTGATGGAATTTTTACCTGTCTCTCTTTCTGCATCAGTACTAATGTCATTGCATGGGCTACCTCCTGCTTGACCTGGTCAAAAGCTCAGTGATGTTCCTCTTCCCTCTCAAAACTACTTTTTTTTTTTTTTGACATCACTATATAAAATCTTGCCCAATTATCTGTAACTGAGGAAGTGCATACACCAAAATGTATCAATGATCAAGAAGGCATTCTTGTTAATTCACCTCTGTGAAAATATATTTGAGAAAGGGCAAAACCCACCACACCAGTGGTACCTCAAACATTGTTTTAAAATAATGTATTGTTGTTCTAGTTTCTGAAGAGGTAAGTTTCTCTAGAATGTTTCCATAGTTCCACTTTGCTTTGTTCCAAAGGACTTATTTGTCGACTAACCAAATACTCATCTTAACTCTGGATCTGACAAGACAACCCCCTACCATCACAACTAATATAACATTTTAGTTACATTAACTCAGTACACAGATGAAACCACAACAGATTTCTAAAGATAAATTGACTTTTTATTGAGAAAATTCTTATGATTTACATTATGTACAGCAAGAAGACTAGCTGTAAATAAGCTGCTGTTTTTCTTTCTTTTTTCCTTCGAAAAAACCCCATCCTGCCACAGCCACTGCACTTCTAAGTCTACTGCTATTCTGGCCACAAGCTAACAAGGTTATCAGTATGTTTAACCTTGATGCAGACAGCAGAGACCAGTTACTTTCTATCCCTGTATGCTTGTGTGTTGTTGCCAATTCTTACTGTATTTAAGATGCTATTCTTTGAATATCAATATTCAGAGATAAGTCTGTTCACTTATATGATGCTTGCAAAGATAAGTTGAGTAACATCCTGTGGCCACAATACAACAGGAAGGATGACAACATGATTACATTGAAGAAGTAATTTAGAAGCCTAATTAGAAATCACTCCTAGGATAGAGGATGGTGGGATGCAGGGTGTGAGCCATGTATCCACTACATTTCAACCTTTTGGTGGTGCTGCCCAAAGTTGTTAGGTTACATTGTAGTGTTTAAAGGTTTCCTGTATCTGATAAGTCAAAATACTTCGCAGAAATTTCAGAAAATATGGGCAACGGCAATCAACTGATATTGGTAAATATGAATCTGTCACAGTTTAAAATGTCAAGGGCTCCTTTCCCAAACAATTTCCCAATTATTTAGTTCTCTTGTGATGTAGGCATTAATATCTAAAATCAAAGTGCATTACTTTGCATCCAGCTGGATATTTATTTTGACCTGATATTATATGGGGCAAAAAAGTGACTGAAGATGAGCAAGAAGATATAGGTCCTGGTGCTCTGGTTGCATTTTCTCTATTCTTGCCTTTAATTTGTACTTCAGAAGATAGCCTGTGCCAGGCTGATCCGGGAGCTTAGAGCAGGAGAAGTTCCACTGGTACTTCAGCTGTATCCCTTCAGCTATACCTCCCTTGGGAGGGATAACATTTGGGCTACCTGCTCAAGCAGTCCTCCTCTTGCAAAAGCTCTGCCTGCAGTTATTATTAAGGGCAGTTCCGCAAGAGGCTAGCACACGTCACATCAAAAAGAATATATAGATCACCACCCTCCTTTTACCAGACACGTTGCACTCTTTTTTACACACCCATTGAAAAGACCGGCTCGTGTGTCATTACTTTGTAATATACTTCAGGGTACCTTGAATGTGAAAGATGGTGAATAAAACCAGATTTTGTTATATTTAATATTTAGGGAAAAAAAAAAAAGGAAAAAAAAAGCCAAGATAAGAAGTAAAATCATCAACATAGCATGATATACAAAAAGACTTTAAACTTCCTTGGCATTAATTTGTTAATCTGAGCTGACAAGTTTCAGTCTGTGGAGAGACAAATGACTCATTAAGAATTGTTTTGAGGATTTTTTTTCTTTTTATTACTATTATAACTCAGTACTCTGAACAGAAAACAGAGAAAAACAAATCTTAAAGCTGTTTTACCTGTTACTTTGTTAATAATAATGTACATATCTTAGTAAAAATATAACAGAAATATTAAAATTAGTTCCATTTCACTAGCATGACACAGCTACTTTCTGCCTTGAAAAGAAATCTGTATATAAAGTGAAATGAGCATTTCTTTTAACACAAATACACAAAATCCTTTGCAAGGAGACTCACCAAAGTCACTTTTCATCTGAAGTGACACCGTCAGTGGATCTAAATCAGAGTAACTTGCTCAGAAATATTTTTCGTATAATTCTGACATTGCTCTGCAAGGAGTTTGGGATAATAATGTTATTTTATAGTGGACTTGAGGCCACTTGAGCATAATGGCCCAAGTGTATTCCTTGCATTATTCAATACCTGATTGAAAAAGACTTTAAGTTTACAAAAAACTTTCTACCCTTTGTGCCTTTCCTTTGGGAAGTAATAGTAGAGGCCAGTCAGGAAAGAAAATAGTGATAGTTTTCATTCTTTTACTCATATTACAATTAAAGAATTGCCAAATAATTCATACTAGAAAACTGAAATAAGCAGAAAATATTCCTTTCATAACTAATAATGACATGAAACTATGAAATAGCAAGTCTTAAAAGTATTTCAACTGTTGAGATCAGACTTTTTATCATGGCAAGCAATTCAGGCCCCAGTTAAGCTGCACTGACACTTAATTGTACAATTTCTGAGCAGGGCACACTGGTGAATGTAGCCTGTCTTTGTAATTGACTTCACAAAACTTCAGAGGGCTGCATAAGTAAAGGAAGTGCAGTGTGAGAGCCGGACATAGAAAGTCACAATTTGGAGATCTTCCGTACCTCTCTGGGTTAAGGATTTTACCCCATGTTTCTTATTTTATTTGTTTGGCTCCTTGTGCCTTAGATACAAAAAGCGGATTGTGGCAAAGACATGAGAAACCTTTAACCCTTTTGGCAGCAAGAAAATACAGGCACTTTTGAGGAGCATTAGCTACAGGGCATCAAGAATTCTTGAAAGAATTTTCTTCTGTCTTTGTCATCGGATCATAGGTATAGTTTCCTGAAGAATAATTCTAAAGGAAGACTTTTCTAACTATCCCAATGCCATTTCCTGTATTAATTTTCTGAGGGAAACTAATTGACAAACCATATGGAGAAAAGGAAGACATTGAAACAAAAATTCTTAAAGAAATACTATATCTTATAAATCAATGCGTTTCCTTGTACATTTTCACCAAAGTTTTTTCTATTGGCTAGTCTAGGTACTTGGGAAAACTTATGTATTACTTTTCAAACAAAGAAAATTAGCAGAGGTTGTGATTCAAACACAAAATTGGGTAACAGCCATCCTGTCTATGATTCACTGGATTTGAGTCTTAATTTTTTAGAAATACATTATTTAATCATCTAACCACCTCTGGAAGCATTAGTAAATAGTAAAATTCAGACTTCCAGAAAATAATATCCTATGTAGATAAAACCTACATGTCTGGGCTCATCCTCAGAAAGAAAAAACCATCAATTTATTCTAAGTATATTTTATTATAGCTATACCCATAATTATGTCTATGCACTGGCTTTATGTACAATCTGTGTAGAAAGTTTCCTCCAGAGATAGTTCAGCATATTAAGTTAAAGTCCTATTGATTTAGGAGGAATCTCTCACCCTGACAATGAAGAAAGCTGTGGAGATTATCCTTTTTCTACTCCACCTCCTGGCAATTGTTAGTAACTCCAAGAAAGAAGGCCCACTAACCCACTTAAAATTGTCTTATAAGGGATATTTGGTAGAAATCTAAAAATAACTCAATCTTCTAACAGAAAATTAATAATATTATATATTATTTGTTCTACTTGGATTGTGATTTGGTTAGAGTGCTTAAGGTCCCTCTAAAAATATGGTGAAAATCATATTTCTCCTAAATTGCTGAAGGATTAATTTGAAAAGTTTCCATATGCAAAGAATAGGGGCTATGAGTCTACTGAAAGTTCACTCAGTTGCTGAGGTGTATGTAAAAGAGGCTCTCACTTGTGTAAGAGCGAGTGTTGCCTTTTGTTGCTGGCATGACACGTGCAGTGTCGCAGCACTGCTGGCACAGCGAGGCTGGTGTGGGGTCCTGAGCTGTGGGCGGGGTGGGGAGTTCCAGCAGGCTGGGCACGGGCAATTCGGGATGGTGGTGCCCTTGGGGCCCTTACAACAATATTCACTGCATTAAGTAGAACAGCTGTATTTCCTGAAAGATTATTGCAACAAAATTTCACTTGGACATTCTGGAGATAAAACCCTTCCAGACTTTCTAATCTGAATTTTAATTCTCAGATTTTTTTTTTTTTTACATACATACTATCTAGAGGTGATTAGGATAAATCAGAATGGATGCAGATGCTATGATTTTACAGGACCAGTATATTCGGGGAAAAAATGGGAGAGGCTATGGACTTATCTAAATATTTACCCAGGTAGAAGGAAAGGATGGCTTCATATCCTATTTCCCTTGCTTCCAGGTACCTATCAGAATTCACAAGGACTTCAGCAGCCCTGGCATGATAGGGCACCCACAGAGTGCCAGAGAGAAGGCTCAAGCAGAATATATTCCCCCATCCATCTAGTGTATCAGTTACGACCTTCTAGTTTACAGTTTGCTGTGTGAATTCTTCCCGGAGCATACATCAATGGTACTTTATCTTCAGGATTAATTCAATGTTACTACTAAACCACATTTACTCATCATCTTTGATGCCACATCACGGCCATTTTAGCAGCATCTTCTTTGGCATCAGGAACATATTTCCATTTAAACTGATTTGCCTATAATTTCATATGCATGTTTATTATTTCCTTAATCCATTTCAGACCGTGCACGTAAGCAAATGTGTATAGAGCAACTAGAGATATCATTAAAACTTTGTTAATACTGGGATGAAATTTAAAGAGAGATCTTTATTTCTACTTTAATTGCTCAAATTAATCTGCAAAATTAGTTTTATAACTGAACATAGATTACCTGAATTTGTTGTTTCCTAATAAATGCATGTTACTATTTTTCTCAGTAGAATATTCTAACATGTGCCTTTTGTTAATGTTGTCTTATTTACTTAATATGTATTTTGTACCTGTATGTCCTCTACCACAAAGGTCCAGATCTCTGAGAGACCTGATTAATGACTCGACTACTGAGTACTGTTTTTTCAACTTTCCTCAGCTGCTGTTCTCAGGATTCACAGGTAATGCAACCTTTTCCTTGGAGCAAAGCACTCTATGGAGAGGACAATTTTGTTGTAATGCCATACAGAATAGCACTTAGACAAAACTACTTATAACCTTTAGAGTATCCAAATTTTTTTCTTGTTTTCTCTGTCAAACATCATTCAATCTCTTTCAAACAAACTAGCAATATTTTGTTAAGGAAGGCTCTGCTTGGAATTAAATCTGCAACAGAGTTGTCAGAGTTCCTGAGTCTGAAGGGTCTTCAAAGTACCCATGAAGACATAAAGATGATTTATTTCCAAGACTTCTTTTATAAATTTTGAGTTTTTGTAGACAACAGACAACAGTCTGTTGTTGCTTCTCTTCTCTAGTTCTGAACAGACCAGTTAATGTATCAATCCTTATGGTGACAAAGCCTAAAGAATCATTTTTTGGCATGACAATAGAGGGCTACATGCTATATATACGTGCTAAACCACATAGTGTCTTTTGTGGTAATAAGCACCACAGTAGAAAAATCTAGGTGAAGGACACCCACCAAGAGACTGTTTAAAAACTTCTGTTAGCCGTGGCACTCCAATGAGTACCACAGAATCACATAATCAGAATCACAGAATCACAGAATCACAGAATCACAGAATACGCTGAGCTGGAAGGGACCCACAAGGATTGAGTCCAACTCCTGGCCCTGCACAGGCCTGTCTCCAAGAGCCACACCATGTGCCTGAGAGTATTGTCGAAACACTTCTTGAACTGTGACCACTTCCCTGGGGAGCCTATTCCGGTTACCAGCCACCTTCTGGGTGAAGAACCTTTTCCTAATATCCAATCTAAACCTCACTTGACACAACTTCAGGCCATTCCCTTGGGTCCTGTCACTGGTCACCACAGAGGAGAGATCAGTGTCTGTCCCTCCTCTTCCCCTCACGAGGAAGCTGCAGACTGCAATGAGGTCTCCTCTCAGTCTCCTCTTCTNNNNTCTCCTCTTCTCCGAACAGATCACTGACGTCAGCCACTCCTCATTCAGCTTCCCCTCAAGGCCCTTCACCATCTCCGTTCCCTTCCTTTGGCACTCTCTAATAGTTTAATGTCTTTCTTATATTGTGGTGCCCAAAACTGCACACAGCACTCCAGGTGAGGCCGCCCCAGTGCAGAGCAGAGCAGGACAATCCCCTCCCTTGCCTGGCTGCCGATGCTGTGCCTGATGTACCCCAGGACAGGGTTGGCCCTCCTGGCTGCCAGGGCACTGCTGACTCACGTTCAACTTTCCGTCGACCAGGACACTGAGGTCCCTTTCCCCGGCACTGCTTTCCAGCATCTCATTCCCCAATCTGTCTGTACATCCAGAGTTGCCTCAACTCAGATGTAAAATCCAGCACTTTCCCTTGTTGAACTTCGTCTGGTTGGTGATTGCCCAGCCCTTAATTTGTTGAGGTCTCCCTGCAGGGCCTCCCTTCCTTAGGCGGAGTCAACAGCTCCTCCCAGTTTTTTATAGTTTGCAAACTTCCTTTGTATCCCTTCCAGTCCTGCATCCAGGTCATTATGAAGATGCTGTAGAGCACAGGACCTAAGGTGGAGCCCTGTGTAACCCCACTAGTGACAGGTCCCCAGTGTGATGTCACTCCATGCACTGTAACCCTTTGTGCCTGACCTGTGAGCCAGTTGCTCACCCATCACATGATGTGTTTATCCAACTGGGAGCTGGACATTTTGTGCAGAAGGGCACTGTGACAGAGAGTATTGAGTTTTACTGAAATCCAAAGAGATCACATTAGCTGGCTTCCCTCGATTAACTGAGTGGGTTACCTTGTAATAAAAGGAAATCAGGCTTGACAGCCAAGACTTTCCTCTCATGAAGCCATGCTGGCTGAGACCAATGACTGTATTGTCTTTCAGGTATTTTTCAATACCACCCAGAATCATCTTCTCCATAACTTTACCAGGCACTGAAGTGAGACAGGCCTGTAGTTTCTGGTGTCTTCTTTCTTGCTCTTCTTGAAAATTAATTAATTATATAAATGAAATAGTTTGCTGAGATTTAAGTGTATATGCTATTCCACCAAAACTTTCACAATATCAATATGAACAGTCTTACATCACACTTATCTATAAAGACAAATAAGTAGATTTATGCATATACCTGTAAAATGTCTAATCCATCAGTAAAAATAATCTAGTAAAAATCTGAAATTGCACTGTATTCATAATTTTTGTATGCTTTCTGTATCACCCATAGATTAAAATTAGGCTTTCACTTACTGTAGAAATTACTACTCATTTCATCAGATGTGGAACATACATGCTTGAAAGCCTCAGCAAATCTCTGAGGAATGAGTTGGGGAAATGAGTGGATGTAGGGCAATATGGGCTCATTGTATCTCCTTCAGGAATATTATTTTTGCCATCCTTTACAGTCAAAGCGTTTTTGAAACAGACTCCTAATTACTCCTGTATTTTTTTCTATGATTTTTTACTCATGTTTTCCTTCTCATACTGTAAGATTTAGAGTATACTCCTAAAGGATAGCATTTTAAAGGTACTGGTAAGTCTTTCTGGTACTTTGCAGGGTAGGAAAGGATTTGATGACAAGTATTTTACTTTTCCAATTTCTTAATGTAAGTAAAGGACATTTAAACTAGTAGAACATGAGATTATTGTTCATGATAAAGATTGAAGGACTTAATAACTCAGAATGAATTACACTGGAAAAATGGGGTCCTTGAAATTCTTCACAAAATTGTCCTTCTGACATTTCCCTTTCTCCTCATGGAATAGAGGCCTGGTGATTTGAAGTTATTTACCCTGAGTGTTCATTTGTGTTCCTGGAATAGGAGAACTGAAGAAGCTGGAAGAGTATCATACCCAGTCTTGAGTGAGTACAAACACCTTGTCACTTAAATGATTTCCTGTGCTTTTCCTTATTCACTTAATTATTTTAATCAACTGAAATGTTGTTATTTCAGATAGATTAACAATGTTATTGCCCTCTAGTGGACTTATTTATTTGCAATTGCATAAACAAACCTGAAAAGGTATTTAAAAACACATGTTTTGCAACACAGAACAGTGAGTCTGAACCAGAAGATTACTTTGATTGAAAAATATCCCATATGTTACTTTTTGTAAGGTGTGTTGGGGATTATGAAATGCAAATTATATTGGAAGACAGGAAACTTCTTGCATTACATCAAACAATGAGAAAAGTCTGTTGCAATAAAGGTTCAAAAAACTACCTAGCAGTGGCACCAACCAGTCAAGTATGGCATGACTGCCTAAGGCCCAAACCATACATCAGGCGTGCAGCGACAGGACTAGGGGGAATGGCTTTAGACATTTTAGAAAAAGGGTAGGTACCGATTAGATATTGGAAAGAAATGCTTTACTTTGAGAGTGCTGAGGCATGGGGACAGGTTAGCCAGAGCAGCTGTGGATGCCCCATTCCTGGAAATGTTCAAGGCTAAACTGGATGGGGCTCTGAGCAACCTGGTCTAGTGAAAGTGTCTCTGTCCGTGACAGGAAGGTTGGAACTAGATGTTCTTTAAGGTCCCTTCCAACCCAAATCATTCCATGATTCTATTATTTCAGCCCTTCTGTAGGTGCATTAATCAGTCTCAATCACTCTCAGCCGTTACTCATATTTTATTGTAGCTTCAATGCTTGGTTAAATTTCTTAATTAGTCAGCATGTCAAACTTGCACAGGTTCTGTTGGGGACAGAGAGCAAGACTTGGAAAATGTTCTATCAGAGCAAAAAGTAAAGGGTAAGCGCTGAAAGGCAACAAAAGAAAATATTGCCAGAAGTATGTTAGAAAAATTATCAGCTCATGCAAAAAATATGAGAGTTTTTGAATTACTTTACAAAGATTAAAATTGAAGGGACTGGTCTAATAAAGATAGCTAAGGTGAATAAAGATGTAGGTGGATTTCAGAAAGAGCACACTAGAGTAGGTACTTGTTGATGTCTAAAAGTATTGTATAAAGAATCTTGCTTGCCACTGCAAATTGCCCTGAGCATCATTTGCATAGCTAGACCCCTTCACATGTGTGTAAATGTGGCCTTTATATAAGAAATGAGTTATATTTTAGATATTTCAATTTGGAAGAAGAATCAGTGAAAGTCTCTTTGGGATAAAACGTGTCTGAATTTTTATGAAATATGGATTAATGTGAGTAAAATATGGCTTCAGAAATATCACAAATTTACATGTTGCAGCATTTCTAAAATTAATACAATTTGGTAATTTAATCTCTTTTAAATATCCAGTGGGGTTATTTTAATATTTGGAGTCCATCAATAATACTTAGTTCACACAATAAGGAGCAACATAAATATTTATTAAATGATTCATAATTTTTTGAAACCATTTCTCAGCACATAGCAGGACTGATTGCAAATTCCATTGCTTATGCTCTGAAGTGAATTGGATTACTCTGAATTTACACAAGCGCCCGGAGTACATTAACAGGCTTTATCTACCCTAAGCACCTCACCCCCTGGTGATCTGGTGATCTTCACTCACACATTGGAAGCATGGACATGGAGGTTTCATTGAAACTGATGCCAGGACACACAGACCTGCGCTGAGCTACATTGTTGGTGTTCCTGAGCCCAGACCTACCTGCTGCTGTCCTGGTCCGAGGAGTTCCTGGATAGACCTTGAACATATGCTGTAGTCCAGCCCTGTCTCCAGGCACTCCTGAAGGAATCCCTGCGATCATCCCAGACTTGACTCACTATCTCTTCTTATATGGGACTGCTGAAGGACACTGTCCCTCTCCTGGCCCTGCCTTGCTGCAGTAGGGCACTGCCCTGCCCATGCTGTACCTGCCTCAGCTCTTGGTTCACACTCTTCAATGGACCAGTGAACCATCCTCTTCTGGTTGAACCAGACCCCTTTAACCAAGGGTTTCTGCTGCTCTCTGGAAAGCAGGTGAATAAAGTAAGATTTTTTCCTTAACAAATTTACATCCAGTATCACAGAGAGGGCTTCTACATATCACTCATAAAGAATTAGAGATAAATTTTTCTACAAGGTATTTCTTGCATAATTCTGAATATTTTCTAATCTGGTATTCTGCTCCTATCATAAACAAGTCTAATATATTCATAAAACCCATCCTTCACTTATAATCCCTTTTCAGAGATTTAACTGCTACATTGTATCTACAGTTTAAAATTTGGTTTCAGATTGCATAATTTGCCAAGTATATTCTCACAGCAACTGTTGATTTAGAAAAGAAATCACAGTCAAAAGGACTGGAAAAGAAGACACATACACAGCTGTAATCTAAAATTAGACAAAGACAAATCATCCGTGGATTATTTGGTGCCTACCTGGGAGTTAACCTCTGGGGGTGGGGGAATTGTGCAACATTAACCCAGAAGTGAAAATGTGGGCAGATATACTGTATCTTATACAGCCTCACAGGAGAATGCAAGGAAATGGAATCTGGCAAGTGGGTGTTTTGCCTTTTCCATAGCAAAAAATCAACCAGTTTTAGTGCTCCACAGCACAGGTATCACCATACCGATACAAGTCATCATATGAGCAAGGTGAGTCATGAGATGTGTGTCAACCATGCACACAATTCCATCCCCGTGCTATCCCTGGGGTCAGATCAACTACACAGAAATTCTATATGCAGCTGGTGAAAGAAAGCAAGCATTTGGGTGCTCACAACTGGCATCCAGCCTTAGAATCATTAAAAAATGACACTCAGGTGGATTTCTCACATAAAATAATCCATCTATTGTTCTGATTGAGTTTGGATTGTGCTTGTCTTGACACGAGTTTCATAAAATTCAATGAAATTATAGGATTGACTCTGCATAAAATTGACAGGATCCAAATTTACAGCAACATTTGTGAATGAGCATCTAGGACTAGTTTTAAGATAAACAAATCTATAAGCAAATATTCAATAAACTGGAGGACCTCATATCTTTGGGTTGTAATTATAGGACAGACGTCCCTTTGAATTTCAGTGGACTCAGGATTTTACCATTTTTCTCGTAAGGAGTCAAAAACTGTTTTCTGTGCTACATGGTAATTTTGCCCTTGCTGCTTTAACATATACTAGGCAATTTCCAGACAAAGGATATTTTCTCCCAATTCAGTCAAGCAGTAATAAAGTCTCATAGTTCCACTTCTTGATCTCATCCTATTACTTCACTATTTCTTCGTTCCATTGCTCCAATCATGATGTCCTCAGACAGTATCATTTTTCCTGCTTTCTCATAGTGGCACTGATATCTCATCTTTACCACATCCAATCAATCTCTTGCCTACATCTGAAAAGAATATTCCCCCATTCAGCCTGACTCATCATTTTTCATCAGTCATTATCACTGTCCTTGTTGTTTTCTTTTTTTTACTATTCTTGTGATTTTTCTGTTCTGCTCTTTCCTTATTATGGAGCAGTATGACAGTGGCCTTTAGATGGATGCCACAAACACAACCTACTACTCTGAACAGGGAAGAGATTTCTTCTTCCATTCACCACAAAAGTGAAAATGTCTCCCAGGGAATGGAAGACCAGGCAGAGGCAGTAACAGGAAACAGTGAAAGACAGCAATGCCTGAAATAGTTGATACTCTTCAGGGATGTATCAGACATTCTAAGTTCATGATCTACCTCTCTGTTGATCCTGTCTTATGACTTTTTCCCCACTTTAGCTTTCTGTTTTCCTTCCTCTTTGCTCTACTATCTAACAGTTAATTTGAGCACTATAGGCAACTGGTCATGTTGTCTACATGTAAGAGATGTAGCATGAAGGGTAGACTTTGTTTTACCCATGACCTACTTCTAGGAATGCAATGTAGGCTTTGTATAGTTTGAAAGACTTAAAAAATTCGCTACCTACTATTAGTGAAACTCTTCCTGTAGCATTCTATTATAGTACACAGGAATCCCACATGCAATTAGATGTAAAGTAAAATTATCAGAAGTACCTGAATGTAGAGGAAGCCATAGTTTCAAATTGGTCTACTGCACAACTAATTATATAATTCACCAGAGTTGATATGGAGGAAGCAATGAAAAAGGATAGGAACACAGCTGAAGCAAACAAACAAACAAGCAAAACCCACAACATTTTGTGTACTGACTATATCATTAAAGAACTAATTGTTCATTTATCTTCATCTTAGGTATTGGTGGCACAGGTATGACAGATGCAGGATGACCAGAGTTACTTTAATTTAATATCTTTTTGTCATAAAAGTGAGAAAAGAGAGAAAATTAATTTTCACCAACTTGGTAAAGTGGTATACTTGGTGTTAGGATAGAACTTCTGAGGACATTGGGAATGGAAATGAGACCCAAGGATTCTTACCCTTCACATGCACTCATCAGAGGGTTATTTCCCCACTTCGAGCAGTATGAAGTGGGAACTGCAAATTCTTTAAGTAAAATCAATATGGTAAAGAGAGAACAGAAACATGGGGAAAAAATATTATCTTTCCTCTCATTTCAAGGAAATTATAAGCAAAAGACTTTGACTGGGGGGCTACAGAAATACAGTCCCTCGAGCTACTTCAGCTTAATTCTAGAGAATAACTCAAAGGAGGAGCAGTGGTACAGAACAGTAACTTTAGTATCCTCACACATTTTAAAAGGAGACATCTGGTTCCTGTGACAATTTTGTTTTTCATTTACTAGCAGTTGATGAGATTTCCAACTGCAATATATTTGAATTGCCATGACTAGTTGTGGTTACATGTACAAGACTAATCTTCCCTAAGCATTATCCAGCATTTCCCTTATATTAACTAGTTATTAAAAAGTAGCTAACTAACCAAAAAAGTACAGTCCTCTACTCTAATTCTGGTTCACTAGAATAATGATAGACAAACACAGCCAGGAAATACCATGCCAAAGTGAATTAATTTTACATAAATCCTTCCCTGTATTCACCAGCTTATTTCAATGAAAATTGCTTGCATAAAGAGTGGGTTACTCAACACAAGGTCATGCCCTTTGTGTGCCTCACTTGCTCTAAACAGCACTGTGCCATTCTTTGTTTTCTATGCCATACTATCTACTGCTCTACTCACATGAAAGACTTCTAGCTATACAGCCTGCTAAGAAGGCACTTCATGCTCAGAGGTGCTGTTTCTTCTTCCCTGTCTTCGTTATCAAAACTAAGTCAATGGTCTTCCTGGCTGTAGGCGTTTCGGATGAATGAGATCCACAGTTTAATAGAGAAAGCAGAAGAATGATATTGTGAGCAGTGTCATAGATTGACTTGAAATGATCCCTTTGCAGTAGCATTCCTAACAGTGGTCTTCAATAATGTGGACCAAGGTTTAAAAGTTATTCTACTCGTATATTCTTCCCCCTCCAAATTGCAAGACGCATATATTCCTTGGGAAGAAAAAGAAAAACAAAACAAAACATTGGAAGAGGTTATCTATATCCATGTACCAGAAAAATTTTATCTTGCCTACTTATCTTATTCATCTATCAATACCTGGAAAATTTTCTAGAAAATAATCTGTTGTGGACAGTATTTTTAACAATTCAGGATCCTAAAGTTCAAGTTTTAAAAATGGCCACAAGATGCTCTAAAAGATGGCTACAGTCTGGCTATTGGCATATGCATAAGCTTCCTGACAAACTTTTCCCTTTTTCCATCTCTAACAGTAAGTTTAGAGACTGTACTGGTAACTGTTATGAGGACCAAGGGTTTTCAGAAAATGAGATCACTTCCCAAAGCTGTACATGTTATAATTACATCACAATCATATTATTGTCATCATGGTCTCAGAATGGCAAGCTCATGTCATTCCAAGTAAGTACATTTTTAATCATTACAAGAAAAGCTTTTAGTTCCAGGAGCTACAGAAAAATATATCATCTCTCTGCAAAAAAGAAAGCAGAGAATACTAGTGTTTCAAGGAGTAGTCCCAGTAGTCAGCACACTAATGTATTTCACAAAAGCACACAAAACTTCACATCATATGATGATCTTTCCTGACAAAAAAAAAAAAAAAGGAAAAACTTACATTTATGAAATAAATTTAATGTATGTGCTGCAGAAATGCAAATACTTTTCTGTCTGATATTCATTCTGAAGTGCTGGAACTAGTAAAAAATTATTCCTATGGAAAAAAACCACATCAAAAACTTCTATACATATTTAAACTCAGATCAAATATCAATTTGCTTTTTTTCTAAGGTTGATTATATTATTTACTTTTAATTCATTAAAAAGACAAATCAATGGGTCAGTCATTTGGTCAATCTACTCTGTTTTCAGGTAGGAGTAATTTGAAACATTCCTAGTTTTTAACTTTTATGGCCTTTTTAGAGTAGCTTCTTTCAGTGCTACATATTATTACAGCAAGTTAAAAAATATATCTAACCTAACTGCCTTGGTTTTAAATTAAGTCAAATTTGTCCCACAGTGATGTGGGATAAATGTATTCTTTTCACAATACCTGCACTTTATCATTGATATCATTACCATGTTCTCTGCACCATCTTCCTTTCTAGGTTATACAAATCCACGTGATTTTTAGGTCATAGGTTATTTGCAGTACACTTGCTGGAAATTTCCAAGTCTTGTATGAGTTTGCATAGCTTCATAAGTCATCTGATTATTACTTATGGTCCCAGAGTATTTTCTGTATGATCATATACTTACAGATGCATTTGAATTCCTAACCTAAATGTAAAATTAGATATTTTCTTTAGACTATTTATCATTTATGTACTTTGTGGATATTTAGATTTTTAACCCTCAAATTTTAGGTTGTGAGTTTTTCAATTATAAGTTTTGCTCAGAACTACATTAAATAAGGAAGAAAAACCTACAAAGCTTAGAGTTCTTAGAATCATAGAATGGTTTGGGTTGGAAGGGACCTTAAAGATCATCTAGTTCCAAGCTCCCTGCCATGGGCATGGACACCTTCCACTAGACCAGGCTGCTCAAAGCCCCATCCAACCTGGCCTTGAACACTTCCAGGGATGAGCCATCCATGACCTCCTGGGGCAACCTGCTCCAGTGCCTCACCAGCCTCACAATAAAGAATTCCTAATGTCTAATCTAAACCTACTCTCTTTCAATTCAAAATCATTCCCCCTTATCCTGTCACTACACGGCCTTGTAAAAAAGTCTCTCTCCATCTCTCTTGTAGTTTGACACACAATACAACTGTATGTATGTTAACATCACTTTAGTAAAATAAATAAAGTGCAAACAGCATAAAAATAGAAAAATCCCAATTAAATTATTTTATGAGCTCCAGGCTTAAAATTGTAATCATAATTAAGGAATAGACTAGCTCACTTACCTGTTTAATAAAAAATGGTAAACTTACAGACTTGAGTTCCAGATAATCCAGAGCTGGTAAAACAAAACTTGCTCAAAGAATTAATGTGAAAATCTCTTTTACTTTAATCTAACCTCCATTGTCTCAGTCCATATTTATATATATGTTCTCATTAGCATACTATGCATATCCTTCATTCTAATTTTGTTCAATACTAAACATGAATGAACAACATATGTTTGAAGTTAAGTGCCTCTGTGAGTTTGGGAAAAGCAAGAAGTTTCTGCTTCAGAACTCCGCCTTTCACTCCACTTTCCGGCAGCTCTCTGGATATTTGTAGTGAAAAACTAGGCATCATATTATGTTTCTTAAGATAATCCAGAACTCTGCCTTCTGAGCTCTCCCTCCCTCTCTCTCTCACACACACAGAAGTGTGCATGCACACATAGACACAATCTCACAGAACAGCAACCTTAGCATGTGTGTTACAATGAAAAACCCCATATATTTCTAATTATGCTGTTGTCATCCTCTGTTCTCCAGAAATTTTACTTATCCTGACAAATATGTGACCGGTCTAACAAAATATGCAAAACTTTCTAAAAGGTACAAATGTTTTCATCTGACTTTGGGTCAGTGAATGCTGAAGGTTTGAAAGTCTACTAAAGGCCCCTCACCCCAGAAAACTCACCCACTACATGAACAAGGTGATTTTCGCTACGGACACAGTGAAAACAGAAATAACATGAACAGTAAGAAAGATTTTCAGAGCAGTTAATAAGTTGGACAGGTGCAATATCAACAATTAATGCAAACCCTGTGTAAATCTCAGGTGATGACTTAGCAACTAAATAAACAGCAAATGCACTTTTAAAAATGCTAATCTCTTTCTAATTCTCCTATTTTTACTTTCTTTCATTCTTCTTTCATGCTTCCCAGCACAGGACAATGAAACAGATAAGTGTAAGCCTAGTGTTTTCCAAAATGCCTGTGGGATCAGTTTGTCCAGTTCCTATAAAAAATTTAAGAGATGTAGGTGTTCAAATCTTAGAGGTTCCCTTGAAATTTCAGCCTGAAAGTATGAGCACTATTTTGAAGCCTCTCTCAAGCTAAAGTTCTACGTGTAATTCTGCCTTTTCTTCAGTTAGTCATGAGCAAGAACATATACATAGGTTTTCTACTGGAAGCCTCCTTCATGATACCAAAGTATCAAAGTACCAAGTACCAAAGTACCAAGTACCAAATAACTGGTTTTTGTGCTTTTATGAAGTGTCTTGCAGTGCAGAAGTTAGAAGTAAATAAAATTGAGAAGATCAGAAAGATCCAGGCAGAGAAAAGATATAAAACCGTGCATGTCTTAGATTAAGGAAGATAATAAGATATATATATATATATACATTAAAATATATAAATATCTTTCTTTGGGAATGATAATACAAAGCATTACAAGGACCAGGATTATATTTGTGCTCACACATTATACAGAGCAGAATTGCAGTGGAGAAGGGTGTAGGTGGATGGGGTGTGCTGCAGAAATCTTCATTAATTTTTGTATGACTTTGCTGTGCCTGAGTTATACAGGTCACACCAAATTGAACCCAAGTCTACACCATAATCTAACTACTTTATATATGTTCTTTCCAGAATGTAAAACTGGATTGCTTATCTCACTTTCTTGCCAATATCACGGTGAGCAGGAGCCATGTATAAACAGACTTTGCAAAACTAATAATCATCAGTTGCGCCTCACCATTTTATAGAATCATAGGATCACAGGATCAGGGATTTGCCTGGGTTGCAAGGGACCTTAAAGATCATCTAGTTCCAACCCTCTGAACTTCCCATCTTTTTTCTTTACCTGTGTGCACTAGAAATACAATGAATTTAAAACTATTTTAGTAGCTCTACACACACCTGCAATATTGTCATACATACAGATAGGCTTGAAATGTGATTCTTTACATGAAGTCATCACCATCAAAACGTTAGAGTAGTACTGTGGTAGACCATCAGACTATATCTTCCTCTTCCCAACAATCACATCTACTCCAGCACCTTCATCCTTTTCCACATATTTTATGCTAATTCAAATTTCTGTTGCTAAGGTCTTAACTGTCGCTGGAATAGCAAAAAACAGCCAAGGGGGCCATGAAATTTAACTCATGGAAAAAGTTAACAGGGCAAAATTTGGTTCAAGCTTAATTACTGTAAAATCATTTCTTATCCTCTTCTGAAATATAAATTAAAAACCACCTGTAAAAGTAAGAAGAGCATTCACAATGCTCTAATTAAAACTGCGTTAAAAACAGAGGAACTGAAAATTCTTTAGTCAGAGAAGCCTGGGGAGAGGAAAACAGAGTGAGGTCCAAATTTACATTCCCCAAATATATGTAAAACCATCTACATGGTGCAACTAGATCCTGTGAGTGTGCACTGCATTTTCAGATAGTGTTGCCCTGGTAAATATGTCTGCCCTACTATTCTGAAGAATTCATTTTCTGAATTTTTCTTCCTTTCACCTTTCCAACTTTTTTCACCTTGGGATAGGTGGGACTATAAAAACTCATCCACATTCTAATATTCTTGCACTTAAAAGCTGCATTTCTAAATTAGATGTTGTTTATTAGACCATCAGCATTCAAGATTAAAAGTTGAAATTGCAAATGGAACCTTTATGCTAGTCTAATGAGAATGTGCATTATTTTATAGTCTTCTTTGACCTTACCACTACTTCCCAAATGACAAATAATCAGCCAATTATAGCAGAAGGATGCTAAAATAATCCTAACATGGGAGGTTGTCAATAAAAGGGGAATTGCCAATAAAAGGGGAAACAGGCTGTATTTGGAGCAACACAGATACAGAGAAACGGAACTCTCTGTGTGTGATTTTTCCTCTCTCACTTGCATAACTGTTTCTATCAGATCTGTATCTGTCACTTCGGGTGTATCTGTATTGCAGAGTTAAGTAATAAAAATCCTTAACCTTAAGAAACCTCCTCTTTCTTGAAGGCTGGCCTCTTCAGATATGTTTTCAAGTGTGCCCTTTTAAAACACATTTTCTTTTGTTAACACTGCTCTCTCTTTACAAGCAATGTGCAGCCTTTCTTTTCTAAGCTCTTCTCTCAGCTCTTCTTGATTGAAAATCTCATATGTGTATGGTACAAACTAAAATGGTCTTAAGGAGTCATATGTGTCTGATGGTTTTGAGGGAAGTAAGTCCAGTTCCTGGGGTACTAAAGCAGCAGAACTGCTTATTAGAACTTAAACTTTAATTTATGCAAAAGTAAATAAGTAAAGAAATTATGCTGTCACAGAAAAGACACCCTTGAATGTATACGTCAAGTAAAATAATTCTTTTCTTTCCCAAGACTGAAGAAGAGCAGCTTTAAGAGGTGCAGTGATTTCATTAGTGACACTGGTAATTAACTCTGAAACTCACCAATGATATTTAAATGTTAACATTTCAATCTATTTTACTGCAACTCATTTTGCCAGATACATCCAATCCATCTACATAATTCCAGTCTTAGGTTTATTCTTGCCAAACACAATGCTACTTCTCTCAAACTCCAGCTAACTGACAAGACTTATGTTTCCCCAGGTAACACTTCCAAAGTTCATTTGTCCTGTAAACATATGGAAAAAAAAATGAACTTAGTGTTGAAAGCTGAAAAGAAACAACATAAAATTCGTTTTTGTGGACAATGAAACAAATGAAACAGGTTCCTAGTACAGTTGTTTTGGGGATGTTAATTAATAGAGTAATTTAGAAAAGGCCTGTTTTAAACCATCTTGATGTAGAATTTCCAGCCAGGTTTCAGCAGCACAAAAGCTGAGAAAATTACCTTCCATTTAAGATTCAAATTGATATAGAGTTTGTATTTACGTTATAGAAACCACCTAGTAACTAGACCTTTAAATACCTCTGAAACATAGTATTTATGACAGACACCTGTTTGTGTCTTTCTTGACGAAATCCTTCAATATTTCTAAGAAGATTTGGTTACTTTTTAAGCCATTTTGCTATGCCTTTGTATTCTCTCAGAAGTCCTCATGTCTTCCTCTTCAAATCTGTCAGGCTTACCTGACACCACTCTGTGTAATTTTTTCTGTTTCATATATTGTGTTCTTCTCTTAGCGATTAACAATATCAATCTTAATCTTGTAAAAATGAAGGAGATTGCTAAGATCTCACAACTGTCACGAGATTGTCATTCGGACAGAGAAATCATATTGCAGATGAGCAAATGATACTTGGGTTAGACTACCTTGAGTTGTAACTCCCTGAACAAGCACCAGAGCAACCTACCCTGAGTTGCCTCTTCTTTGTGAAGAGCTGAACCTGATGACTTACAAAGGCCTCACTGAACAAAAATTTTTCTATGATATTATGGTTCTATGAATTAGAAATTCAATTTAGAACTTGCTTTAAAAAAAAATAAATTTACACTTTCAGATTTTCTTCCTCTCTGACTTAACTGGCTCTGTGTCAAAAACAGCAACCAAACATGAACCAAAATATTCTGAAATATTACCAATTTTTACTCTCTAAGCATTTTTCTTGTGATTCTACAACTATGTATGAGGTTTTACACTGTCATTTCTTGTTATCTTTATGTAGGTTCTTTTTAAAGCCATTGATGGAGCTGTAAGACAATGCAGTAAAGTGCACTGACAGTACAAGTTTGTTCTACTTCCTGACAGGATAACCTTATACCTACAGTGAACCTTGGGTAAATAGATACCTGAACACAGGCAATACGACTGTGATCCTGACAGGAATATACATTCAATGTAATGTAATCCCTCCTACACTGTTAAACTCATTCATTGCCTTCACATCCTCTAGGACCTTTCAAACAGTCAAACAGAATTCATGTGGACATATCCATGAAAGTCTCATTCCACAAGTAAAAGGCAAGGTGTTTAGAAAATCTTTTCCAAACCACAACTAAATATAACAGTGTGAAAGACGTGGTATCTACCTTCAATCTTTGCAGTTTGTTGTATCTTGTAATGAAGCTGGTTTTTTTTTAAAGTTCCAGCTGGTACTATCTGCAGCTAAGCAACACAAAATGCAGAAAGGACATGTAATATTTTGATTTTTTTTTAATTTATCATATGAATTTCTATTCATAATTGGTATACAGAACAGTGGAATATATTTGCCCTGTGTTCAAAGCTGGACATGGGAATGTATCATGTCTGGTTCTCATATTCATCCATTGCAAACCTGTGACTATAGTCATCCACAAAAGATATATTCTAGAGTCTAAGAAACTCAGATAGTAAATGGGCTGGTTGGGAGCACAGGAAAGAGATCTCTTCATGCCTTTTTTAAAAAGCTAAAAGTTTTAGAACTAAAACTTTCAATTTCAGTTCTTCAATTTTGCTTCCCTACAAACCAGCTCACTGCTTATTAATTACAGCTGGTAATTGCCATAGACAAGAACACAAAAATCATATTGGCATTTGATGAAGATAAAAATCTGTAAGACGCTTATAAAGTATATGACTGGAATCACCAAGCACTTCAACAAACACTTCCCATTTCTTTCCAATTTCATTATTTTGCTTCCTTCTTTACTTGTTTACCTACACTTTCATCTTTGTTGCTTTTTTTGTCTTTTCTTTAATCTCTATCATAATCCAAAACACACAAAAGTATAAACAGTGCTCTGTATGGAGATTTAAATTCTTTTCTATTTTCTTTTTACCTTCTTACATGTCTCATGAAGCTCTGACCCTACTCTTGTATGTTTCTGCCCACAGCTTACTCATAAATATTCAAAATCCTTTCCCACCATTGCTGGCATTTCTTCACTCACACAAGCATTCCTGAATGATATTTTTCACTTTAAATATCTTCTCTGTCTTTCATATGCCTTGTCTCTTCCCTTGGCACTCATATTCATACATTGCTACTCTTTCCTTACCAATCTCTTTCTCTACCTGTGTGATCTTCCTCTCTCTTCCTCAAACACACTTCAGACATGTTCAGGTGCTTTTGTTGTCCACCATTCTATTTACGCCACTGTTTTTCTTCTTTCTTCTTCCAATGAATACTGTATAAAGAAAGGAGGCAGCTGTATTTATGGCCCTGTGCTTTTCACAATAAATAGCCACAGCAGCCCTGGCAGGGCAGACAAATGAAATTCCAGTTACAGTAACTTATCTATTTCCATTTCCATTTCTGGATATTATACTAATGGCTGACTCTACAAAACAGACTGGCAAAAATAGAGCTAGTGCTGAGGACACAAACACAGTCCCTTTGGAAAAGAAGAAAAATGAAAGGGACAGTATAACTCTAGTGAGTTAGTGTTTCCTTCATACCAGTTATGATGAATAATTGGTGAATAATTCAGAGTAATAAAAGGAAAGAAATTATTGAATTACTTTTGCTAGAAGTAAAAAAGTTTACTAGATCTCAAAATACAATCCACCACTCTAAGAATAAAGAGGTTAGCTATAATAATCTTGCCTATCAAAACCACGTATGGAAGAGATTCCACACTTCTCCTAGGTAGCTTGTTGCAAATGCTAAATTTGGAACATTATAGTTCCAGTATATATAAATATATATATAAATTCCAACGCACAAATCTTAACATTTTATAAAGTTTTGTCTAATATTGAATCTGAACTTTATGTATAATTTAGATGAATCATTTTTTTCCTTTTTTTATCTTTTCCAGAAAGACTGAAATATTTCTGTCCTTTTCAAAGCAACACTTACCACATAAAGAGAGTATTTACCTCAATCTTCTCAGACTATTCAACTTTTACAGCTATGTCTTACTTTCTATGTGTTCTAATATTTTGTAATTTTCCTCTGAACTGTCTTCAGTTTGAGACCAAACACAGCTGGCTTCATCAACCCCTTGCAGAAAAATCATTTGTCCTCTCAGATGTACTGCACACCTATTAATACACTCCACAATGAGGCTTTCTTTTCTTTTTTGTTTAATGGTAGCACGTTGCTGACTCATATTTATTTTATAGTCCATTACAGCCCTCAGATTATTTTCTGAAGTGCTGTTATTTAACCAGTACCTTTTCGATTTTACTTTTTAATTTTTCTTCCCAAACACAATTTGCATTTGCCAGTATTAAGTTCTCCCCTGCTGGTTCCAAGACATTTCTCTAACTTGTGCTTAATAATTCATTTCTTTGACTTCCCATATTTGACACCAAAGTGCCAACAGGTCCTTTTAGCTTGCTGACAGCTCTATATTTCATAATTTCATCATTCACATCACTAACAACCTGAAGAAAATACCTTTAGATCAAGTATTTAATGAGAAAAAAGTATATCACATAAGCAATTCTGCTTAAACTGTTACTTTTGGTTGGGCAGGTCACAACTTCTTCAGATAACTGCCTTACTCTTAAGATATCAAATGATGGAGAACTTAACAAATTCCTACATCCTGCTACAAGTTGTTGTCAAGATTGTGTACATCTAGTCTGCAAATTCCAGTCATGGACCTCAACTACCAGAGTAAGTAATTTCATCTCTCAGGTACGTCTTTTACCTCCAATTTGTCCCATAATATGATCAAGTATCTTTGCATATGCTTTGATAAACAAACAAGTGAAAAATAAATTAAAAGATTAAAACTTCAAATTACTTTTTTTTTTTCTTCTCATTAGAAAGCTTGGAGATTGTTTTGTTTGTTTGTTTGTTTGTTTTTCCCAAGGTGCAGTACCTTGTTCCCTGATGTTATGGATCACCTCACCTTCCTTTCACTGGATGTCCTATCAAAGGGCTGCATCCAATGTCCCGTTTACCATAAAATCACAGCAAGAGTAGTTTATCTGCCGTAATCACGAGGTATTTTGTACATGACAACATCCAGAGTAAAGTTAGTCTGTGCTATAGTATTTCACACGCTGTTTTCCCTTAAGTGTACGGCCATATATTTGGACGCACTGAACAGATTTTGACCCACCCCACCAGCAGAGCGGGCAGGGGAGCGCAGCGCTCCTCGGGCACAAGCACCGCGCTGGCGCCCGGGGGAGCCGCGGGTGGCTCGGGGCGTTCGCTTCGCGCCGGGCGCCTCCCTCCCGTGCGGAGGGCGGGGAGGCTCCGGCACTCGTGCGGCTGCCTGGGGATGGGACAGGGGAAGGCCGCGCTACCCGCGGCGGCCGCTCTCCAGCAGCCGCTCTCGGAGGCAGCGGGCCCCTGGCGACCGCGGCCGTGCGCCGCTGGAGCGGCGGGGCCGCCTGCTGGGGCCATCGTCTTTAGGCCGCCTACGGGGCGGGGCCATGTAGGTTTCGGCTGAACGTTCTGGAGTGGAGGGGAGCGGCGGGGGGCGAGGCGAGGCAGGGCAGGGAGCCGAGCCGAGCCGAGCC
>WBMZ01000797.1:0-64962 GCA_013400975.1 Atrichornis clamosus
CCAGGAAGGTTCCTACTTTCCTTTGCAGGTATCTGTATTTTAAACTAAGACAGGAGTTCTGGGCTCTCTTCTTGGCTACAGCTCTTAAGGATCATTTGCTGTCGGTACTCCACGCTTGTCTTACCATCTCTAAAATGGGGATAATAAATGATACTTTCCACAACAGCCACAACTAGCACCTGAATGCATGCCCTGGTCTGCTGGAATATCCAGTAAAAACTAGCAAAAATTAGTATTAGTTGTCAGTAGCAGTAGATTATCAACAACAAAAATGACCAATTTCCTCATTCTCTGTTGCTTAAAACCTTCTCTTGAGCCAAGAATAGCTCCAAATCCATCCTGCAAGATGTTTTTTATGATTGCATCTTGTGTCCAAATTTGTGCAAGTCAGTTGGTTACAGCTGCTGTGTTACTTAGAAAGAGAACTGTCCTGAACGAAGGCAATGCAATGTTTTCTAACTCGAGAGACCACTAAAATTTGTATTTTCTGCATTGTGTAACTCCCTAATTTGCAACAGAACAGAGGTTATAGGCCTCCTTGAGAGTAGTATTACAGGCATTGTCCACTGGCTCTGAGTGAGGCTTCAGGGTGCTTGCATACAGAGTTCAGTCCTATATTCTTTGGTGAAAGAATTTAGACTAAAAGCATACAGAAGCATATATGTAATATTATAATGAAAATCATAATATTATAATGAAAAATGGACAATTAGGTGTGACATTTTAAGTCTTTCCCCTGATTAATGGTAGTGGAGACCCTGGAAAAAGAGCTGCAGTAAGCAAAAAAGCTACATCTGCCACTCAAGTTTCTTTCATTAATAGCTGCAAAGGGAGAACATTTTCTACATGTGTCATTGTGTAACCCCAGCTATCAACTAAGCACCACACAAGCCTCTCATTCACTTCTCCCCATGGTCAGACGAGACAGAGAATCAGAAGGGTAAACTAAGAAAAAATGGGGTTGAGATAAAAACAGTTTAATAACTGAAATATAAAACATAATAAAATATAAAATAAAATGAAATAAAATAAAATAAAAGGGGAGACCAAAAGAGGAAAGGAGAGAGGAAGGAGGGGGGCAATGGAGAGAGGGAGTATTAACAACCCCTTTTTCTCAGACTTGAAACAGATACATAAAATAATGGAAGATTCACAGCAGAAGGTAAGACCACTTAGCACATTGTAAAGAAAAATTATTTTTCTGAGAAAAAATATCATAACAGATGGCAAACTGTGTGTGCTATAGTTTGTTCAAAGGTAATAAAAAAGTAAGTAAAATTAAATAAACTGCATAAAACAAGAAAAGAAAACTTATATTAGCAGGAAATTAGAATTAGAATGCTTAAGGTTCAAAAAATAAAATGAGTAGAAAGATCAAATTTATTGAAAACAAATCCAATTAGAATGGAGACCTTCAAAACACTTGTAAAGGAAGTAGCCTCTCAACAAGGAAACTAGAATATAATATAACTGTTTTATATACATTGGTATTATGCATTTTTTTTTCCACATGAAATGCAGGATTCATAGCAAGATATGCTTAAAATACATTGCAAGAATTTAAACGGAAAAGATTTTTTTTCCAGGACACATTAAGGAATGTAGATTGAAGGTCTATTTAAAACTTCTGGCCATTATTGTTTCGATAAAATATAAATCAACAATTTGCCAACAACTTCTGCATGTACAAAGCTAATGCACAATTCATGGGACAGCTGATGCATGACTCTCTATCTGCTTGAATTTTGAAAGATATATTTACATGCCAAAGGATATAGTGTGCAGCTGAAAAGAAGCAAATGCAGAAGTTATGTAAAAGTTGGAAGGATTCAGGAAAATGTTGGGCCTGAGAGAGATTTAGAACACTTAGAAAAAAATGAGTTCAAAGGACCATATCTCACTTTTCAACCTCTTACCAAAAGAAATAAGAAACACTGTCCCTGTGAGCAGGCTGATCACGTTTTTGCACTCAGGATTTGTTACAACTGCCCCCTCTGTGGGTTCTGACAATGTTCACTCTCAGCAGCACCTCAATATCTTGGCTGCATTAATTTGATTGGGCAGTAACTGTAACATTCGCATCCCTCTATGGGGACTAAGGCCATGTGGATTGCAGAGCCCCAGTCCTGTTCTAATCTTGTCTCTGCTGGACTTTCAAAGAAGAGTGGGCACTGTATAAAGATAGAGCCAGGAATCTACGTCACCTCTGGAATGACTCAAGAGATTGATTAAGAGAGAGAACACAGCTGGCAGAATATAAGTAGGCCCCTTTCCCACTGATCCTCTGCTGCAACTTTAAGGAGTGATTTATAATTATTTACTATTTTTATTTTTGTTTGAGATACAATATGATCTTCATGGGACAATGAAAGAAGGAATCTTTAGCTTTGGCCTATTTAGCCACCACTTACTATGTTGGCAGGTTTTCTGGGTTTTTTTTCCCCTATTATTATGAATGAAAGTGTACTTTCTAAAGAAGTAATATGTAAAAGAGGAAAGGGACACACAGAACAAATTAAAGATATTTATTGTATTCTTAGATGTTACAATGAAAGTATCGACGCTTATAGAGGACATAAAAAAGAAATATTGAGATGTCCTTCTTAAGAAGTATTTTTATTGCTAACAATTTTTGCATAGATGGGACTGGAGTGGCACAAGCAGGTTTTAATCTGAATCTCTTTACACATTTTTTAACAGTGTGTCATAATATAAGCATTAAACATGAGAAAATTTTTTCTTCTTGCTTGAAACTTATGGGCCTTTGCTTCCCCCAAGCCTGTAGTTAAAAACCTGACACATTAATTATTAATACAATCATAGAATCATTTAGGTTGAAAAAGACCTTTAAGACAATTGAGCCCAATTGTTAACCCAGTTCTTCCAAGTCCACCACTAAACCATGCCCCTCAGTGCCCCATTTTCACATGCCTTAAATACCTTTAGGGATGGTGTTGCCATCAGACTTCCCTGGGCAGTCTACACCAATGCCTGACAGTCCTTTTGACTAAAAATATTTCCTACTATCCAATCTAAACCCTCTTGCAACTTGTGGCCATTTCCACTGGTCCCTGTATATACAATTTCTGATTGTATAGACATGATTGACAAAAGTGACTGTTTTTTAAAAAAGTTAGTGGAAAAGTAATAGATCAAACCTGGACTAGCGAGTGGCAACTTGGGAATCAGTTGGTTTATGTGCAAGTTACTGCTCCTGATTGGGAACTGATGCAGTCAAGGTCATCCCTAAGAGGTAAATGTCCACTTCCACTGTCTTCTGTTCCACTCTTTCCTCTATCAAAACACCCTTAACTTGAGACAGTCTCCTATTGTAAACTATTTGTGGGTAGCAAATGGTCTTGATTTAGGTGACCTGCTGTTGTGTATCATTGAGGAGCTGTTCTGATAATTCTCAGCTCTGAATATTTTCAGTATCAAGAAAAGAGCTAGTTTGAAAAGGTTTTGTCATCAAGTATGCATAACTTACACAGTCAGAGCCAGCTTCTCGACAACTGATGAGAATCAAAGCTCTGATTTTCATCACAATTACCTGTATCTTAGTAAGAGGGTTATTTGGTATTCACAGGGGTAATGAGTTAAACAATTTCTCACAGATACCATTAAAACTCACATTACTATGCAGAAAGCATAATTTGATTGACACTGCCAAAACTTGTGTTTTACAGTGGCAGTTAATCTGTTCTGTGCTGCACCTACATCAAACAACATCTTTAATGGTTCATAAATTATAAATGTTGAAAAAAGAAACACGAAGGCAGAGCAGGAAATGCAGTTAAAAAGAGCACTGCATTGGTAAACAGCAGTAGATAACAACATGCTAACTACACTTCCAGGCAGAAGGCTTCAGGGATCAAACAAAGACATGGCACTGGTATCCATTTAAGTATTTTAAAGATTTGTTTCTTCTGCATCGAATATTCATTTTTTCCTAAATTACCACATTTCAAAGCAATAGCAAAAGTTAACTAATTTTTTTTTTTTAAATAACAGTAGTAACCATCAACTTGTCTCAAGAGAGAATGCAGATGAGCTAATGTAGAGAGATTTTCAGGGAAAAACCAAAGAATATACATGCATAAGTCATATTTTTTGTTATAGTCTTAGTAGGTTAATAGGACTGTAACTTTTTTTGTTTTCTAGGCTGTTATCAATGGAAAGTAATATGTAAGATGTACTGTTCAGCAAATATGTAAGAAAAATTTCAGAAGGATAATAAGAAAAGCAAGAGCTAGGGTTTCCTTGAGAGTACAGGTCAAGGTTTTTGGAGATGGATGGATTACAAATAGTTAGGCACTTCTAAACTAAGTCATTAAAAAAGATGCATTATATCTTACCACAAAACAACTTTGTTCTCATAGCCATGCTGCAATACTCAGCAGCATATAATTTTTTTTACTTTATTTTTTTTTTAACCACTACAATATTTCTTGAGGTTTCAATATCCTAATGTATGCCAGGATAAATGTCCGAGTTCTTGAATGGCTGAACACAGACAGAAGAACTGTTTATATGATCTTCATATAAAACCAGGTTCACTTGCTCTGGAGTTTGACCAGTGTGTGCCAGGGAAGTGATTCCCATTTATGGCACTTTGACGTCGTACCAGGGATGATACCACAGTTGATCAGAGCTACATCACAAGGTAAAGAAAGAAAGTTGGATTGTTTTTTACTTCAATGTTCCATGTAATTCTGTTGGATATCAGGGAAATGGTATAGTCTATGCAGTGCATTTTCTTTCATCATAATTTGTATTTGGAATCAGGCTATCCTAGTTTAATTATTTATATTAAAATGCTACTAGAAAAAGGGAAAAGCATCAACTTCTATACCTTCAAACAAAACACTGCAACACCCAGAGTACATAAAAGGATACTACTGCACAAGCAGCTGTCTCCTTTGGACTCATTTCTGCAACAGCCAAGGAGATTTTGAGTTATTAACAAAAAACAAGATGCCTATATATACAGCAGTATTTTAAATAGTCTTTTGCACTAGAAATATTACATATTGTAATCATTATTCTAAGACTTATAAAACAGTTTCTAAAGAGAGATGTAGTTTGCTTAAATGAGCAACTTAACAAAAACAAATAATTGTACACCAGGTTTTTCATGTAAATCCTAACAGATAACTTAGTTTAAGGGATCACCGCCAGAAAAGCTCAATTTAACAAGTCAATTTTTCAGTGTCCAATTAGGACCCTTCCTTCCCCTTAGTTCAATAATTATTTCATTGATTGTGTAAGACAGTTCTTGCCCTTGAAGCAATAGGTACTTGGATTCTTTTGAAGTAAAGATAGGTATATGTAACACCACAAGAATAATTTTCCTGATGTTATGCTCTGTGATTCAAAATCTTATGACTTACAGAATTATTTAATTTATAGAAATCATCCAGTCTGCAAAGCCTGTGAAAGAAATAAGTCAAGAGTTAATTTTGTCCATTTACCTGGAGATTACTAAACAAGATTTTTTAAAGTTATTTTGATAAATCTTTATGTGACAGTGGTCCTTGCAATATGTCTGCAATACCCTTCAGGAAGGCATTTGCTGAAGCAGTATGCATTCATTATTTCTTCTTAATCCACGGGGTTCAAAGAGCAAAATAATCAACAGCAGAAAAAGTGAGAGTTTTGCTCTTTAAAAAGCAAATAACTAATATGGCTACAGGTCTGCTTTCCTATTAATATCATCCTTTGGCAATGTATGACATTTTCAGCAAATGCAATACACTCTCTCTCCATTCCTTTTCCAAGGAAGAAATCAAGAAATGAAATCCCAAAAACACATTATTTCCACTAAGCAAATCTTTTTTTTCTGTACTTCCAATGTGATTTACTTTCATTTAATTTAATGTTATCAGGGAATTTATCTAAAAATTAAAGCTACATTCAAATTAAAACCCATAATTGTACATAGAGGTAACAGCAGTAAGTTTATTCTACAGTTAAGAGCAATAAGGTAAAAAATGCAGTGCAACATTATTACTATTACTAGAGGCACGGCTTTAAAAACCACTAAGGTGTATCTAGATTTAATGAAGTGAGAAAAAGTGCTTCTGGTATTGCTCTAGCACCCATAAAGGGACAAAAGGGAAAGCTTTCTTAGCTGCCAAGGTAATAGCCAACTACATAAAAAACATGCACTTACTGAACACACACTCCATTTAGAATAATACTAAGTCCTGGACACATTTAGAAGTAGATCTATTAAACCAAGGTAATATGTTTCCTTACCTAAATTGTACCAGTTATTCTTAGATAAAGGGCTTCTGTTTACACATTTACCATGGGGTAGAACTAAAAAGACACAGATATTACCAGTTAGTCCTTGTAGTAGATGGAATATTACAGTGATGTGGCAGACAGATGGTCAGATTCACAGATGAAGAAACATTACAAATATGCACACGTATATATTTCTTATGTAAACACCAAGATGCACAATAAATCTGGAAAATGAAATTTGGCAATGACAACTGCTGACATTGTACATACACTTGTGTACATGTATTTCTATACTTACAAAAATGCAGATTTTTTTCAACATTAGTACGATTTTACGATGCTAGCTAAATTAAATTTTACTCCATAAAATAAGTATATGGCAATTATGAACAAACACATTATCTCCCCCATTGATTCTAGGAATGTCTTAAACATGAGTCCTACAAAACATAACACAAGTGTCCTACAAGACACTTCAAACTGATCCCCATCAATATCAAATCTAAATCTGTCTGTGCAAAGGTACAATCACTGACTTTTACTACATCCCTGCTATATGTCCACATTGTATTTGTGCTTTGCTCTCTCCCTCTCAACTTGTGAATTGGTGCATTAAAGGTACGAAAATATGGTGTGAGGAAAACTATGGTGTTAACAAAGCTATTTCATATTCTTTGGTTAGAAAGAAAATAACATTCCTATCTGATCTTTACATTACACATCAGAAATACCACTGGAGCCAACAGGACACATTGCAGAGAAATTCACTGCTAGCCAGTCAGTCTGGCGAACTTCTCCAGATCTTGTGCACATTTCTGTTGAGCGATATTGGATGTTTCAACTTGATTTTCTGTTCAGCTCAGTGCAGCATCTCGCCTGACCTCGGACAAGACTCACCACTGACAGTCCGCAGACTATGACAAATCATTCACCACAGAGTATATGCATTACAGCTTTGTTTCACAAATCAGTCTGCAAGTAGCAATGGCCACAAACAGCACAATGGGATGTTGAGATAAAACATAGATGAAAGCTTCTTTACTAGCAGCATAGTGTAGCAGTGAACCAGTTGCAGAGGTGAAGAATGCCCAACATCCAGGTTTCCAAGACTTGCAAAGATGTAGCTACAGCTGAGCTAATCGAACATTGGAAGGTTGAAAAGGAATTTTAACCCGATGACCTCCAGGGGACCCTTCCACCTTCTGTGGTTGTCTGAAAACTGTGTGATGACAATATTCTTGATCTATGCAGACAGACTGAAAACACAGGAATAAGCGTGGTGCGTTATAAACTTCTTCCAGCAGACTTTTTTCTTCTGCTGATTATGAGGGACATTATTAATGAATTTACAGCTCCTGCAATGTTGACATTAGCGATGAATTCACAGTACAGTAAAAACAATGACAAGACTGTCATTCTGCACTCTTAAGAGATTCTAATATGACATGTGGGAAATAAGAGACTAACACCCATATTCATTACAGACTTTCTACCTAATTTATACATAATTTAGGTCATGCCTCCAGACCTTCCACCAGGAGATATCTTGCGATTGGCTTCTTCCATTGTCAGGTGTCCTAGATGTAGTCCTTCGCTGTGGTGTATTGGCAATGCAACTGATTTCACATGGATGGTGCACTTTCAAACATGTTTAGAAGATCCACTTATAGCAACACCCTCATCTTGTGTCCTGTGGTTCATTTGAAATTCAGCCAACATGTATACAGTCACAATGGCAACTGATTGCCCAGGTCTTTTTTACCAGCATTAAAGTGACACAGGAATGTCTGAGGAAGGGCTGATCTCACAAGAATCACTATACATGCAGCAAATGCTCTAGCTACAATCATCAGCTGGAGACGGAAGAGGAGAAAAACTATTTACCCAGCCAAAATTCTGAAATAAGTTTTTTAAATCATACTTTTCGGAATCTGTTGAGCAAGTTGTAAAAGAGAAAATATTTTTGAGAAACATTGTACATGTCAGACTGTGAACAGCTGGCCATTTAGGCCAGTTTTGGTATTAGTGTTTACTCTCCTGAGAGAGCAGTTAGCCTCCCAGAGGAAGTCTATAAAGATGTTAATGATAAGCAAAATTATTTTGTTTGTGCTAGGTATTGCAGCGGTGCTAAAATATTAAATCAAAACAAGAAACTATGTAGGGCATATATTTTCAATTGCTCCTGGATTTTACATTTCAAGATCTTGAAACAAGTGTGTTTTGATACCTTCAATCTACATAAACATAGCTTTACTTCTTTTTTTTGTCATAAGTATATGTAGAAAAACTACTAGATTTCCATTTACATCATTACTTACCGGCATGTTATTAAGTTTGTTTTCCTAAGCTGCAAATAGATACCTAAAGAATTCATTAGATCTTTTCAGACTATTAGAAAAGGGTGAGTTATTCCTCCTTGAATTTATTCGTGACTTGCAGTATCTTCCCTCTACTGTGCAAAATGTTTAACTTTCTTTTCAAATGCATGCTGTTCTGCATTATCAACATTCATGTATTTGCTTTTGATGTTACATTTTCTGTTGAAGGTGTAACATTAAAGTTACCTCTTAAGATGACATTACAACTCAGATGAAAAAGATTAAAGAACTTGACTTTTGAAATATTCAATTACTTGTCAATGTTTGTGAGTCAATAATTTGCCCCAGTATCATCAGCAATCACACCTGTTACCTAACTTCTTTATTTTTCAGCTAACAAAATATCCAATGTTTGCACGTGGATTAATGCTACAGAAACTACATTGATTTTCAATCCACAACATTTTGACTAGAAACAAAGACATATATTGCATTTGCCTTTCTTTGCTGTCCCATCTAACCCTCTTGGTGTTTCTTAAGTAAAGGAGACTTTGAAAGAGAACATTTGTCCTAGCCAGCTGGAGCCAAGAAAGTGCCGTAAACCATGCACATTAACTGACACAATGCTCCATTCTATGTGATCTTTCCAGCAGATAATACAAACAACACTGTTTTCCACTATGCCACAGTCTGCACATTTTTCTATGCACACAGGCTTCCTACTACTTCAAACAGTATCAGGAGACAGGTAAAACAGATTGCAAGAGACATTTGATGCAAAACTCAATGCAGCTGAGTAAACCTCCAGTTCTATTCTAGGTTTCCTGCAAAATGTAAGAGCAAAGACTTAAATCATGAGTAGATAAATCTTGAACAGGTTAAATTCTCAAGCATTTAACCTAAGTGAAATTATTTTTAAAATCTTAAAGATGAAAAAATAAGATTTTTTCCTTAATGAGATTCTTCTCTCATGTGGCAAGGGAAGGTATATTGCACAACATATACATCAGATCACTCATCACAAGTAAACTAAGATCCAGGGAGCTAAAAGAACTGGCACTGGAATACTATATTGATAAAGATGAACATTTGATAGAACATAACTATAAGTACACATCTCTGTGAATTAAAATCTTAATAAAATATGTCATTTGGTTCATAAAAATATTAAGGACTGTTGCATTTTGAAAACAGCTGGAAATTAAGGTCCAAGTGGCCACTGGCCTACCCCTCCATCCCCTCCAGTGAGAAAGAGACGAAAACACAGATATTATGGATTGAGATAATGATTCACTGGAAAACAATACATAAGGAAACAGACATTAACAGCAACAATGCTAATAACAACAGTGTATTATAGAGGGTGATTACACGCAAAAAATGCTTACGGAAGTCTGACCGACCCAATGCTGCTGCAACCAGCAACATGTGGCTTCCCAAACTAAGAAGAAAATGGTGGATGTTACCACAGCTGGCGTTTTTTATTCCCAAGACAATGAAAAACAATGGCGGACAAATCGTCCATACCCACGCTTCTCCTCCAAGCCCAAAACAAGGAAAAACAACAAGTTTCAAAGCCTCCAAGTTGGACCATCTGCACCACATCACCCTACCTCTCTGTTCACCACTTTCCTCCCCTGGCAAAAAAAGGAACAAAAAGGTGGTGGGTCCACATCACATTCCCTTCTTTCTCCACCATAAGCTATGTCCCCCAGCTATGATGTGAGTGATAGAGAATTAACAACCTAGACATGCCCACAAGGATATGGGTTTTACCCACCCCCCACAGCAACTGCAAGAAAATTAACTGTGTCCTAGCCAAAACTAGGACAAGAACATAACATGGTTCCACTTTGATATGTATTTCTGTCCCATTTTGGCTATATTTTAATACAGAAAACCAAGTATTTCATCTGGGTTACATTCTTTAATAATACAACTAGTGACAATAATTGTTCTTTTTAAATTAGTGGGACACTTTACAGAGAAATCCACTATTGTGGTTTATAGACACTTTTGAAACTGAACCAAATATAAAAAGATACCCACTTCATTGCATTTTCTGCACATTGCAAAATACTGTGTCTGAAATGGCACTAATATGCGTGCTATAATTATTTCTTGAAATCTGTGTCTCTGTGTCTGCAGTTGTCAACAATGCAATTGCAGGCAAAAAAGATAAACTTTGGAGTGCTACTGAGAGCATCTATGTATGGCATTAAAACTTGCTGCTTTCCTAGTCATCTCCTCAAATGAACTGATGGATCATTTATTACAGCTAAAATTTTGACCAGGAATAGCACTTCAGCACCTTACTCCAAACCTCATTTTGCTAGCCGTGTCAAGAGGTCACAGAGGTCTCCTGCCCCTATTTGCTTACAATCTGAATACAAAACAACACTGATGCAGATAGTTGAGGGACTGTCATATCGCTTAAACAATATTAGCCAGCATAACAGCAGACAGAATAACATTTATAAAATAATTATTATTAAGTGTTAGCTTAGCATTTTGGACTGGTGCTAAGGGCGTCCTGCCATTTCTTTTCCTTCAAATGGAGCTCTTGCTATTACTGCAATTCAGCAGTGTTTATGAAGTGCATTTTGCCCTTAAACCCAAATTGAACATTAGCATTTTGCAACATTAGCCTCTTATATGTTCCACTATGAAGTGAAGCCAAAGTAGGTTCAAGGGATGAGGGAATCCAGCTCATAAAATGTTAATTATTGCTCCTATAAAAATGTTAATTAACTCAGCCCTAAAATGCCAACAGAAATATGAGTATCATCTTCATTGTGAACTTGGAAGTACTGGTGATCTGATATGTCCTGCAGAGGAATATTCATCAAACAGAGAGTAAAACAGGATTCTGTAAGTTATACAAAAGAAGAATACATTTTCTGACTTAGAACCATGTATGTGAAAAAAGTTAATCTCAGAATACTGAGAAAGCAAGCTTCTTCCCTGTTCTCCAGCACACACCACAGAACTGCACACAACAGAGAAACATTGTTCTAACACGAGGATCATAATGTCAGAGCAGATCTCTCAGCAGCCATTGAAAAGCCAACCAGGCATACAGGCTCCTGTTAGTTTCCTATTCCTCAGTTAGTCACCTTCACCTTGAGTTTCACTTTTCCTGTTGATATTTGCTGTGATATGAATACTGGCATGACCCACAGGATGTCAAGACACTCCAGTGATTAATCACTGCAACTCTACTAGTCCATGAATGGTGTGAAAGTTGATGAACTTGTGAAGAGAGATGAACTTGACCCCGTTCTGTAATTTCATTCAGGCTGACTAAGGATCACAAACCTCACACCCTGTGGTGAACCTGTGAGCTGGAAAGCTTCTGTGTCACATACAAGGTAGTAAAAGTTTCTTGGAAAAATACTTTGAAACCTGGCGTTGAAGCTCCAAAGATGAAAGATAATCAAAGAACAAAACAAGAGGGTAGAGCTATAATAAAGACATCTAACTTGTCTATACTATTGACTAGCAGCCAAGCACTTCACTCTATTAATATTCCCATCAGGATGAGCACAGCTTTGAGCTCTCCCTGAATTGCAGAGTATCAGTGACTCTCCCCTTCAGTAGGGACAGCTCACAAGGTTTGAGATCCCTCACCTCAAACTAAGAGATCCTTCCTTGCCCAACATGGAAAGATACCTTTACTCACAACAGATCTTTGATAAGTGACTGATAACATGCTGAATTAATACTAATGAGACATTACCAATCCATGTATCTACTCAATATCAATTACTACAAAATTTGTATAGATACTTTCATGAGATATAAACAATTTTCCAAGTCTGAGACTAAGATTAGACCTAGCTGAATCTAAACTGTTTAAGGAGTTTAGAAAACAATGGGGTCAATTCTGAGCCTCATGACTCAAGGGGGTCTTCCTTATCCTTTGCATCCCTCATCTCTCTGTGAAACTCAGTTCTGACTCAATGTTCCTTTGCGTATTTCTTCCACACAGTAATTAATAAGGTGACCCTTGCTATCAAACCTAATTGAAACTGGTAAAACAGTGATTTTTTATATACATTCCATTGAATGTATTGAACTCTGTCAAATTATTATTTTACCTCAATAAAACAAATTGCTGCTTCACCCTTTTGGGTGATGTGCCTTTCATTCATACTCAGCAAATTGGTATTGTCAGCAGTATGGCAAGTAGTATCACATATTATTTATGGAGGCATGAAATAAACCTAAGTCCCAACTTCTCAGAAGAATGTTCTTGTGATAATTTGCATGATTGGGAAACTGTGAAAGAACAGACAAAAAGGGCCAGGGGGCATATAAAGGATGGAAAAGGGAAACAAATTATTTTCAAAATGCAAGGTACCTGTTTAGGAGCTGCTTTTCAGGATAGAAAGAATAATAATAAAAGGGAATGAGACCTAATAGAAGAAAGAGAAGACAGAAAGGCAGCTGAGTTAATACTGTATTTGAAAATTGAACAGCTGCAGAAATAGTTACAGGAAGAAATATAAAAAGAACCAAAGTTAGAAGAAAAGGTGGAGATTACACTTACAGGGGCTCCCTATCCACCTGACATTGTGCAGACGAGGAAATTAATAGTATCCCCTGAACAGTGGGATGGGAACATATAGGGTGATGTTAATGATAGCAACAAGGGGGAAGATGATTCTTTGTTTCCCAAAGCCAGACCCATAATTAAAACATAACAGCCTGATGGACCTCAGGGTGGTGCTCTCTCATACACTATGTGAATCACTGCCTGGGATCTGTTACAATTGACAAATTTTCAAGAAAAATACTGCAAAAGAGTGAAATCAAAACACGGTAGTTGTGGCAAGGCTGTTAAGTGTCAGCTACTGCATAATACTGACTGGAGATGAAGCAAAGAGTATTTGTGCTCTCTTAAATACAGGACCCAAACCTGCACATGGTTACCATTCTATCAGCAGCAGGGAAGCTTACTGGGCTCAGAAAATAGATGCTATAGAGCAAGGTGAACCCATAAGATGCCTTAATGAGCTCTCTACAGCCATCACAAAGTCTGCCTGCATATAAGGCATGCATAAACAAGAATCCAGTGATATACTCGTTACCTGCTACAACTGATTATGTGATGCGAAAACTACTTCTTAGAGGAGCCCTAGCAGTTCTTAAACCCACTTAATTGCAAAAGGGGATGAAATTAATAGAGACTCAGAATGCAATGAGGGGTTAGGTGAACTAGCACTCTTTTTCTGTAACCCAGAACAGAGCCCTGGAAACAAGTCTCTATTAAACTCAAGACCCCAGATAGGAGATCATCAAGTGTAACCAGCAAAACAACACCCCCACAGGGAACAGGAACAGGACCAGAGGGAAACACACAAAAAGACTCATAAGCAGAGGGAGCAGAGAAATCAACTGAGGAGGAAAGGATTGGCACCAGGCAATCCCAGAGCTGCAGTTCAGAAACAGTCTACTGGCATTGTCCTAAGTCTATTTCAAGCATTCCAGAAAGGCGGAGATGGTGACAGGAGGGAGCATACTCCAAATACTCAGGCACCATTGCCAGCTCCAAGAAAGAATGATAACTTCCCCCTTAGGGGTGGATTACAAAGCATGAGACCAATAAACAAGGAATGACAGGACAACGACTAGGTCTGCTTCTCTGACACTTGGAAGCTTATCAGTGGAAAAATAATAATGACCCGTGTATTTTGATTCCAGTTGGTCATCAACAACAATTGGTAACATTTTTATTCTAGTTTGCCCAAAGTAGGGAGCTAGACAGTAACCCACAACCCACTAACTCCCTGGTCATGATAACTTTACACTATTTATACATTTTAACAAAGAGATCAACATTCACTGGTTACAGATTATATCATTTTTTATTATTTAGCACATTCAAACCCTTATTTGCTAGTTTTAGCTCTTTCTTCTAATTCTAATTATTCTGCAGGCACAGTTCTTCCCTCCCTTCAGTTGGGCAGCTGTTTCAAGTAGGTGGTCAATGACTCAGTGTTCGTGATTTCCCACTGCAGGAATTACCTCTCTCTGAGTTACTGCTCAGTTCTGCTGACTTCACTCTTGGTGGCTATCATCCAGACAGCCCATGCATCTTGGGATTTTCCTCCCTTTTCCTTAAAACGAAATATTAGCCAAGCATACAACGTTCACTACGCAATTGCTTAATCATAACTGTCCAGCAACAGCTACTGATTAACAACTTAAAAAAAAATAATTGCTGTTTGACTCAAATCTTGAGGGGCTCAGATCTTAAGGGGCTAGATATGATGTGCAGCCCCTGCACTACCTGATTCAAGGATTACTAATGTACCACAATAACTGATTTCTGCTGCAACACAAAAAAGAATTTCTGAGGTAATAGAGGCCTTGGGAAAACTTCACATTACTTCCAGAACCCGCTCCCTGTGCAACTCGCTGGTCTGGCCAGTCTAAAAATCAAATAGGAGGTAGTATCTAACAATTGATTATTAGTGGTTAAATGCCAACACGTCCTGCTAATGTCTTCAGTATCCAATATTGCAATGTCAACAGCCATACTACAAGAAGTTGCACATTCATGGATAGCACTGCTAGATATGAAAGATATGTTCTTTATTGTCTGTTTACAAGAAGAAGATTAAGAAGAATTTGCATCTACTTTGGAGAAAATACACCTTTAACAGACTCCAAGGATAGAAACATTCACTTACAATTGCCCATGCTGCACTTACTGAACATTTACAGTCTCATTCCCTCAAGGTGTGAAACTGCACCAACACATAGACGATATTCTAGTGAGAAGAACTTCTCCTGAAAAGGTGACGGAATCAGCAGCAACAGTGTGGCAAAAAATGCATAAAGCAGAAGTTGAAATCCTCTCTGATAAATGTCAGGGACCAAGTAAAGAAGTAAAGTTTTTAAGTACTTAGTGGATAGTAGGCACTGCAGTGTTTCCTCTAGATACCTGAAGTAAAATTGAACAGCTGCAAATACACCAATCTAAGAAAGAGTTTCAACAGTTGATGGGAATTTTAGAATATTTGAGAAAGCATATACCTGGATTTGCTATCATTGCTCATTCATTATATTAACTTTTATATAAGGGCAAACCTTGGGAGCAAAAATTGGAATATAAGGAGGCAATAAAAACTCTGCCTGAAGAATTAAAAGCATGTCAGTCATTTGGGCCAGTACACCCTCATAACCTTATCATAGCTGAATAGGTTTTTACTGAATATGGTACTGTACTCTATTTCAAACTGGTCCTGAGAGACCAAAGAGACCGTTATTACTCAGTTTGACTGTGCTTAAAGAGACAGAACAGGGATACTCTGAATAGGAAAAGGGGCATTTTTCTTAGTCCAAGTACTGAAACTAGTTGAGAAAATACACCAAAAACAGCCTGTACAAAGCAGAGGACAATTTAACTTGCTGGAAGAAATCCTAAAGAGTTTTGTTCATTTAGAAGGAGTTGCACCCAAACAGATGGTCAGAAAGTAGTAGGTTTGACAGGAACTGGAGAGGAAATGAAACTAGCCAAAGGACATACTAAAGTTTCCAAATTAAAGATGCCTGTAAATGGAGATCCATTTGCATTACAACAAGCTTTGAAATCCCATTAGTTTTAAATGCACCTCCCCTCACTGAGAGGACACCAGTAGAAGGCATTTGGTTCGCTTGTGCTTCAGCAAAAAGGTTAAAGAATAATACAGGGCTGCTGCAGTGAACATTACCACTGGCAAAAAAAAANNNAAAAAAAAAAAAAAAAAAAAAAAAAAAAATGAAGGCAACATACAAGTAGGAGAATAAAGAACAGTTATTTTAGCAACACAAAATGGAGCAAAAGTCATATATATAAATTCTCATACTGTGTGGGCTGGTTCCTCAGAGTGGCTCTGTCAATATGAATCTCTGAACTGGGAAGTAAGCAGATCTCCAGTTTGGAGAATTCAAGGTTGACAACCGTTACTAAATACAGGCAGATAAACACCATTCAAGGTAGGATGGATGAAAGCTCATGCCAAAGGCAACAAATCAGCTACACAGTGAAACCAAAAAACCAAATGAATTGACTAAATTGAGGAAAATGAAAAGAGCAAACTCCTTAAATTCCAAGTGGCATCTGTTGGGAGCATGGCTACATCAAAAATTCAGTCACACAGGTAAAGAAGCATTCTATTTTGCTACATAGAGCAAGAGTTGGCTCCTAAACAGAAAAACTTGTATTTTCACAGAATTTCCTCAATGTAGATTAAAATTATATTAATTATATTAATTAATCTATAATTAATATTAAATTAATATGATAATATTAATTATATTATTATCCTGCTAAAGCACCGCTTCCACATACAGATCAAGGACAACTTTTGTGGTCAACATGGCAAATTGGTTACCTCAGGCCAGTGATATTCTATCACTTTGCATGATACCAATATATCCTCACAGGAGCTGAAGTAATCTCCAGCTTGTTTATGGTGACTAAGTGCCAAAAGGCCGAAGGACAAAATTCAGAATGAGGGCTATCATTTTAGTTCAAGAAGAAATTCAATGGGTATTCCACACCTCATATTATCCTCAATCAAATGGGACTGCAAAAAGTGCTAATGACTTATTGAACAAGAGCTTTAAGCCACTAAGGCCCAGTGGGATACTTGATCTTCCAAAGTACTACATCAATTGAGTAATTGGTATGGGCCCACTGGGAACCCTGTGAGATGAACATTCTTTGCAAAAGCTGAGCTTGATGCTCCATCTTCTGATCAAAGAAAACATCTGATAGTGTTACAGTCAGGAAAACCTGTCATGGTAAATTTACCACAAATTGGAACTGTACCTATTACTCTAACTAAACTATGTGGTCCACTTGCCTAGAAAGCTACTAATAGTAGTGGTGCAATACATAAAATTAATGCATGGTAGATTTTTCTTTCTTTCTTACAGGGTAACCTGTCCAGAAAAACCTGAGACCAGTCTATTTTAACCTACTTGCTTCCCCATGAACACCCGCCTGTTTCAATCGTCAGTCAAGAAATCACCCACTTTTGTGTCAGTACAAATCACAGAATCACAGAATACTATGAGTTGGAAGGGGCCCACAAGGATCATCAAGTCCAACTCTTTAGTGAAAGGCCCATATAGGGATTGAACCCATAACCTTGACATTATTCGCACCACGCTCTACCCAACTGAGCCAATTGCAGGGTCATAAACAACCTATCTCGTTACTAATACACAGTAATATAAACATGACTTGTAAAACTTGACTACTAGTTAATAAGGTATCTGTATGTACATGTCGTGTAACTCTCAATAACTCTCACAGGCCACACAGGAAGTGCTGTAATATAAGTCATTGCTCAATACTTGACGTAGTGAAGGGACTGGATGAGGTAAAAGTACCATGCAGATGGAACAAACAAAAGGGAAGCTGTGTAATACGAGAAATTGTATCAATGAGAATCACTAAATCGATTCCAATGACATCCGTGCCTACTTTGAATACTCCCCCAGTTTTACTAGGCAGTTATTGAGGAATACATTCAATGCGGGTAGTTCAGTGACCAGCTGCAGTGTGAGCTGCTGACTGAGCTCTGAGTGGAGGGAGCCCGAGGCATGAGGCCATGAACTGGCACCAACACTTTGCATAACAAAGGACACAGGGACCTGTGGTGCCAACCAGGTGACCAGACACTGAGACATAGCAGGAGGACTCAGCTGGAAGATCCCAGGTTTTTGATCACTTAGACAGTAAGGGTATAAAAACCTAGGATTTTATTTGTTAGGGGTCCCTCCTCAGAGGCACCCAGCTCAAGCTGTTATTTTGTTACTGAACTATGATTAAATTATTGTATGGTTTGAGACATCTGAAACTCTGGTATGGGAAACCTGGGGTCAAGCCAGTGAAGGAAACCTACTTGACTCTGAGAGCGTGGTGTATGTAGGGGTTCTAGTGTGGCACCTGTTGGCTCACTGGAGCTGCCACTGTGAAGGGGCTTCTGTCACAGCTCAGGTGGTGTGACTGTGACTGCCAGAGTGGCTCCTGGATGGTTGGACAGGAAAATTTCCTTAGCAGAGTATAAAGCTGCACTCAAACCAAGGTTTGCAAAGTGTAGTAATTGAGCAAACCCACAGGAGATGGTAACTTCCTCCTTAAGATATACATGGAAGCCCAACATATCCAAAATCCACCAGTGGGCAGCAAGAATGAAGGCATCTGCCTAATCATGCAGATCAACCTTACATTTTGCCTAAGTGTTAGTAGACCATATCCAGGAATCAGGCCATGGCTTGGAGACACTAACATTTGCATTATAGATGGAGGCACTGCCCTACAATATGATCACAATACTGCTGAAGGACCTATTAAGCATATCCTTTTATACAGCTGCACACAGGTAACAACACCAGGTAAACTCAACAAGGGGTGGCAATGCCCAAGGGGAGTGGAGCCATTTGGATTCATTCTGGGAGTTTGCATGCCAATTAACTGTCAAGATCATGGTTTATGTGCTCCAGTGGGCAGTAGGAAGTTTAACATTTCCCTTATTCCCACCAACACTACTACACCAACAGCTACACCTACTGTCTATCAATCTACTCCCTACCGTATTATTCCCAAGATCAACCAAACCTTATCCTCATAAATTACTGAAATTAACACTTATGCAATTAAATACAAAGGCCAACATTGAGCCTTGTTTAATTCATCATGCTCCCTCAAATGAGTGAAACTATCAATACATATCAATTCCTCAGCAATCAAACCTGTTTGTTCACTATTCTTAAGTATGTCCCATGCAGGATGGTTAGAGTGGTTGCATGGATGAACTCCCACTTCTCCAAAACAATCAAGAAGAGATCTGACTGGTATCTTAAGAACAGGATTAGGAGTATTAAACAGCATGAATGCTGAAGTTTTAGCAAACAAATAAGCTCTACCACAAGTAATTTACACAAGTTAGAACATCCATTACAATCTTCAGAGTTGCTTTGGGAACTAACCGATGGCTCTTATCGGATCTATTATCCCAATGGGAAAGAACAAAAGGGATGACCCTTTTTGTGAATGCAAAGGTGGAACCCAAGTTAATGTCTCTCTTGCTCTTAGGTGGTTTTGGGCTCAGTTGTGGTTGCAATTTACCTTATCAGCAATTGCAAGAGAAAGTGAAGAGGGCACCTTACCCCCTGAAATTCAAGAGGTAATCTGGGATAATGCAACTGAATTTGAAAGGCAATTCCAGTCCTGGTGGTGTCTAGTCAATTTTACCTATGATCCTACTGACAGTAAATTCACAACTTTAAGTACAACAATACCAATGCTGTGGTATATACCATATGCCACATCATTGAGCTGAAATTAAATCACAATGGAACTGCACTCCATAAAATAGAACACAGAATACGAGCTCAACAAAATGGAAATAAAAAGCAGACTGTTGATTTTGATATATGTGTTGTGAGAGAACAATAAGAATTTGTGAAAGCAATGCCATTAAAGCCTAAGACATTTGCCTTGACACTGAATAAAGTATTTGCCATTTTGAGATACATCCTGACAAAACCTCTGAAACTGTACTTGTGTATATGAGAAATGGATGTGTTTGTTATGAGAACACCCAGTGATTTCATATTTCTAGGCAATATCACTGTAGATAAAAGCAATCACTCAAATATTTGTAGATTTAATTTTACTGATATTATGGACTGTGACTTTATTCAGCTCCTGCCACTCCTCATCAATTATTACAATCTAACTATATATTGTATCAAGATTTACTACCTATCTCCATTGGAATGAATCTTGCGTTGTTCAGAAAGCTATTACAGCATGATGATCCCTACTCATTGCAGAAAAAAAGTTTAAGAAAATGGACAAAGGATCTTTTTTACTGCTCTTTATGTAGCAAAATAAATACATCATCTTCTGTAAAGAGTGCAAAGGATGGAAATCATAATTGGTGGGATAACTTATTCAGATGGTCACTAACACCAGCTAGAAATTTGATTCTAATCCTTCATCCTGTTTTGATTTTGTTAGCTGTAACAATAAGATAATTTTTGTTTACAATCTTCCATGTAAAGTTTTGGTGCTTAAGAAAACAGACACACCATGTTCATCATGTGAAATTATCCAATAATATAGAAAATTAACATAGAATTCATAGCAAAATTTTTCACTAAAAGCTGTTTTCTTACCATGGATCCTCAATTGTGCCAACAGGATATATCCAGTGTTTATAGCATTGAGGCAAGAAGTGGCCACATCAGGACTATGATGAAGTAAGTTGACTCTAGTCGTGGGGCGGAGTGTGACAGATACACTTTACCCCTCACTGCACATCCTAACTCAATGTTCCTTTGTGTTTCTCCTATGCAGTAATTAATAAGGTGAACCTTACTATCAAACTTTATGAACCGTGGTAAACCACTGCTAATCTTTGTTAAATTCCATTGATTATATTGAACTCTGCCAAATTATTACCTCAATAAAACTTATTGCTGCACTTTTCATGGAGGGAGGTGCATTTCACTCATCTGTGATAAGAATTGTAAGACATCAACATAGCAGACCATGAGCCAGCAACCAAATGAGAAGTTGGTATCTTTTGTTAGACACTGGTAGTAAGAGATGAAGGGTCAGACAACTTTCAGGACAAGTGCAGCATCTACTTCACATCCTGGGCATCAGAAATTAATAGATGCTTTTCCAATTACTTTAACGAGGGCAGAAACAGATTTCTTTTTTTCATGAAAATGATAAAAAGAAAGAAGAACAAAATAAATAAAGAAATCATGCATAAAAGATATTTAAGCAATTTCCTTAAGATTTAAAAAATGATTAAATCAAAATCTGTTTTGCAGCATATTCCAGTGAAAATTATACACTTACACAGTTCAGAGAAAATAAGCTTCATTCATTATTTCAGGCTGACAAAAGGGCAACAATGGGAAATATGTGACTCATATCACTTAAAGAAAAAAACATTATGATAATCAGTTATACTAATAACATCCCTACTAAATGCTTTAACTTTCAATAAATGCTCTTGTTTCAAGCAGAGCTCCTGAAAGGGGATTCTACAAAAAAAGTAATTGCAGAAATGCTTCTTATTCAAATGAGACCAAAGATCATCTCTATAAAGTGGTGCAAAATGTAATTAATATCTGGCTCTTGCTTTTGACTCAGTCTTTTTTACTCCCATTTCATTTTAATTCATTTTTAAGAAGACACTAATTTGAAAGACTGAAAAGCATTCTCTCACAACATGTAGAAATAACTTTCATTCTCTTCATGATAGCACCAGGCAGAGATGTTGACTCCCTGAATATGTCATTGGGTATCAAGAGAAATAGATAGTAGACATGTTCTGTTGAAAACATATTTATTGCTGCTTTTTCATAACTTGTCCACTGAACATGTGGAAGTGGTTCTGTATCACAACTTCCCATTTAAAAGAAAAAGTGTTTACTGATTTAACTGGTGATGATGTGGCTGACACTGCCTTGCAGATTTCATACTGAGTGGGTAGACCACCATTTAAAATGGCCTTCTTAGTACAGGGAATAGAGGTCTAGTAGCCATCATTTCTTCTTGCCAAAGAATTAACCACCTGCTTGTGTCAGACCAAAGATGTAGATAGAAAATTTTTCTTTCCATCTGTCAGTCTGTTACATGTCATATGGAATGAATAATATTTTTGAAAAACTGTTTTTGGTGTTTCCCTTCATTTTTCAGGTCACACACTTCAGCTTGACAAGCTTCCTTGTGTTTGGTTTTGCATGGAAATACAAGTGGGCAGTCAAACTCATAATGGTTTATCTGTACACATTAACACTTACAGTAAGTGCAATCAACAATAGTGTTCTTCCCTTCATGATGAGGCACACTGAGGCTTGAAGTTTGTATATCTTTATACTTCACCTCCTGTATACAACCTTTGAAAATAAAGTCTCATATTCAGTTATATACACATTCATTGCTAGAGCACTGCAAATGCACACAGTGCTAAGAAAACAGTCTCAGGAGAAGCACCTTCTTCAAAATCAGACTGGACTCAAGCACTCCAGCGTACTACCCGCTCAAGTAAAAGTAGACCTTATACTCAGTGAAGAATGAGAAGAGCAGGTATAATTAGAGAGCAAGGTTACTAGAGTATCTATCAAAATAGAGGTAGAGACCAGTGCAGAGTTACATGTAGTCTGATTGATCGTGAAGCAGCAGCTTGGACTAGACAGTGAAGGATGGGACAGCAGAAAGGGGCAACAGGAGGGAAAGCAGAATAGAAGACAAACAGCTCGTCTTTGACCCAATGAAGGGAGTGGAAGAAAACAGAATACAGGGAGGAAAAAGTAGTGGCACAAAGGAGAGCCAGACAGAATACCAGTTTGGGACTTTGGATGAAAGGATGAATTTCAAAACACTCTTTCCCTTATGAGAAAATATCCAACTTAATATCTGCAATTTATTTCCATGTAAATGATCTCTTTTGAGAGAATAATAATTGCTAGTTACGCATTACAAAATATAATTGTTGAAACATAAAACTTTCAGGCCATTACAGTTACGTGTGTTTTGTCATGATTTTAAATGGGAAACTGAAACACTAATATGCTGGTTGACTTTGAATTATAATGTCAATTAGACAAAGCAGACAGCTAAACTCCATTTTATAAATGTGACTATAGGAGAGAATGAATTATCTGCTGGTATCAAATACAAAATTCAGAGAACTATCAGGCTGACCCAGCCAGCATTTACTGTACTCTTTATTACACAAAGGAAAGATACTTGCAGGTTCTTCAAACCGTGAACAAAATGAGCAAATCTGGGACAAATTAGCCAACTAAATCATTAAAATGAATCATCAACTTGACTCCCATCTGCTTGCATTGAATAGATGGAAATAAAAAGAGCAATCCTGCCATCCATTTTTCTCAGGTTCCAAATAAGTCCAGAGAGTCCTATACTGAGTCAGACAAAAACAAATGCGTAGATTTTTAAATAGTTACTGGTGTGCATTTAGCATTTTGTGGGCCCTATGAAATGCATTCACAGCTGTATTCCTTCAAGTCTTTTAATTCCTGTACTATCTGCTGTAGCAGTAGTCATATAGTACCATTTTGAACTTAACCTACAGGTACAGCCACAGGAAAAGCCCTGATTATCTGGGCTTTGCAGCTTTTGTCAAAAGTTCTTGAAGATTTACACAACATTTTTTGCATTACTTTTTTTTAAAAATTAAAAAAATGGGCAAATATGTCAATTCCTCAGAGCATGAAGGGTAAAGAAAAGCTAACTCCTTACAGCAGAGCAAAACAAACGTCATTTTGAGGCAGGACTAATTAATGTGGAAATTTTGCACTCAATACCTGAGTTACATATGTCTATAAAAGATCCCAGCTGCTCTTAATTAAGTCAGGGATTACCTAACTAGTGCTACTTTACAACCAGTAATACTATCTGAGTTTGATCCCATGCACTACATCCAGAATCCCCTTCAAAATTAGGATATGTGTTGTTTTATGTGTAGAAAAATATGAGGACTTACAGTACTTATAGTATATACTTACAGTGTATACAGGACTTGCAGTACTAGCAGCTTGCTACTGCCCACATTGCAATTCTGAGATCTTATTTCCTTTTTTCAGATGAACATCCCTGGAAGTGGACAAACATTTGCATGCTCAGCTTCTTATGCAAACTACAAGTCATATCTGAAGAAGTATGTGTTAGCAAACTGGAAAGATCACTCGTATAGCACTCACAAACAGATTTTCAAATAATAAAATGGGGGCAAAAAACACAGATTACTCTCCTTTGTTCTAAGACTGATCCTAGGATAAATCTTCTAACATCTGGAAGTCTAAATAGTAAACAGATTACAGCTTTGACAGCCTTTACTTTTACTCCTTTCTAAGTCTGTCCCCTTCCAACAAAACTGAGGAATTTTGCTGTTAGGCCAGCCAGCATATTTGTAGCAGGAAGAATATTTCAACTTAATATAATTTGGGCAGAGGAAATTTCACTACAAAACCACATTTCCTTTCTAATCAAAAAGAGCTACTACACCCAATACTTCTCCTCTTTCTTTTTTCTTTTTTTTTTTTTTTTTTGAGTGGGATATCTTTTGTGTAAAAAACACGGTTCCATTGCTACGGATGTCGAGTCCTGTATTTAGCTCTGTGGCTGTCTGAAGAAGTTTCTTTAACCACCACTACTGAAAAACAACCTTCTTTGTGACCTTACCACAGACTTTCCTGTAAAGCAGAACTTGGTGATAACCACAGGGGTCAGAGCTGCAAAGCCCCTGAAAGCCCAGCATCCAGTCACAGGTCGTGCTGGAAAGCATGGCTCTTTCTCTCCCCTCCCTACAAGCAACAAACTAGACTGCCATGCTTCACAATGGAATGAAGTATTGTACAGGCTTAAAAATTACCCAGGGACAAAAAGCGTGGCCTTTTATTTGTGTGTGCTCAAGATCAGTTATCTTGTGCAATGCAGTGAAGTCCTGAAGCACAGAAGGAAAGAAAAGGCAATATTAAAAGGTGCTGCAAACTTCTAAGCCTTCATATCTAAGAGGTGGTTGCAGTGAGAAGTGGTCTGAGAAATGTAAAATCAAAGCAGTAAGGAGGCATAAAAGGGTCTCAAAAAGGCAAACCAGAGCACTGACATAGATTTATGTAGCATCCAAGAGTTAGTCATGTAGCAGTCACAACGAGGGACTACACACTCGATCAGGAGAACAGGCTTTTCAGAATAAATAGAGAGAGACAAGTTATTTTCTCCTTTAATTTTTGGATTAAAAAATCTCGTTCATACTCCACATTAAATTATTGTATTACAATAATAAAAAATTACTTTTAATATAATTTTAGTCATTCCTAAGAAACTCCTCCTGTGGAATTATCTTTGTGGTGAGAGCAGCAAAAACCTACAGATACACAGATAAGAAATAGCAAAACATTTTTCCCACCCTGAGCAGTTTTAATCAAATATTAATATTCTCAACTCAAAAATAAGTTTCCTCTATTCATGTAATATTTTATATTTTTTCTATAATAATTATTTGTCTTTTATATACTCTTTAGTTTTACAGTACTATTTCACCAGCTGTACTTCTGAGATACCCCTATTTTTCAGTTAGTTTCTCTTTGTTTTTACTTATTTAATTTTAGAATTTTCTGCAGAAAATAAAATGCAGAATGGGTACCGTCCACAACAATGTCCATGAAGAAAAATAAAATTAAATAGAAACACAGTTATATATTATATTAAACAAAGACTTCATTGCTTATTCAGCAGATCTTTGTCCTAACAACAACACTAAAAATGGTAATGTTTTCTATGTGATCAATAGAATAGACCCATAAAAACAGTTATTTTAGATATATACCAAAAGGTATTAAAACATTTATGTAATGAAAGTTCTCATGATATTGAAATATTCACTGGCAACTGCCCATCTTGCTTGGTCGGACAACAAAAACAATTATAGATGAATTTTTGAGTTGCAAGGAAAAGGGACAAACCCCCTTATTTGCGATATTTATTTGTCATTCAATAATATTCCAGCATATCCTCAGTAACCAGAAGACAGTCAAGATACACAGAGAATATAGATTACACAGACATAAATATTTGATATTTAAAAAGCATCAGCTAAGTTTCAAATATGCATAATTTTTAAGTGAAGCTTTACTGTATTAGAAAGTTGAAGGAATGGAACACAATTTTTGGCCTTTGTGTTTGACAATCCAGTTACAAAGCAGTGAATCTATACTTGGGATTCTGTAGATGTCTGGTAATACCTCAGTCATTACATTTTTAAGCACAAATTTTCACCTAGAAGCATCTCATTGTTGAAGTCAGAATAGCTGCAAGAAAACAGGTCAAGAAGAGGCAAAGTGCAGCAGGAAACAAAGTGCTATAGCCAGCCTATTCACTAGGAATAAACTGAAGGCAAACAAGGAGAATCTAGCTACACAGTGAGCGTGCTTTGTCCTTCAGATACTCTACTTTATTCCTGAGCTCCTGTATAGAGAGATCTTCTTACACGAGGAAGCACAGGTGTGATTAAACTGATGGAGCTCTCCGAGGCTCACTCTCTCTTCAAGCAGCAGAGATGCAAAAATGACAAGACCTCTCCCAGTTGATATGTACACTCAAGACTGACTCTGCTCCAGAGGATGCTTGTACCAAATTACATGAATTAAGCCATTCCATGCCAGCCACTCCTGAGGCTTCTTCACTCCCTGGTGCTTTCACAAAAAGAGCTTTTATCTTTCTATGAAAGAGAGAGTGATTTAACACCTGCCTTTAAGGGTTTTATCTATTAGATCAATTTTCTAAGTTAAAACTCCAATGAAGAATGTTATAACAAGGGATGTGAAATCGATGAAAGCATATAAGTTTGTCAAGGCTTTGTTTAATTAGGACCATATAGTTTTGCAATTTGCTGAATTAAGCTCTAGCTGATTTACAGTCCACCCATTTTCTTGCGTATTTTTTACTTTGGTATACATTAATTATACCAAAATATATTTGGATCAACAAGAATGTGTGCAGTTATTACCTACCTGTCTTTTCTTCCTGTAATTCAAAATTTGTCATTGCTAAGAATCTGTTTATTTTTTCAGAAATTTGCGTAATTTATCCATGAAGAAATATTTTTCTTGCATGTCAAATCAGATATTATCCCGACAGCAAATGATGTACTTTATGCTTAGGCAATCTTCTGAAGCTTTGACGTTGCTTCTAATGCAAGGCACCAGATCTCACTTAACTATCCTCTGCAGATGTAATTAAGTACTTCCAAATGTTTTGCTTAATTGCATTCCTTAATGTTCTGAGTGATGTTTTGCTCTTTTCCTTCAGTTACGAATTGCATTTATGGCTTCCAGTAATCCCATTTATCATTGCAATTTGCTTAGCTGGAAATGTGCTACATTAATTAGTTCTTTTCAAGTCTTTTAAAAGAAATGTCAGGAGATCATTAATTCTATATGGGCAATTTATTATTGCTTAAGAGAATTACATATTGCAGGCTGTTGCTCCTTTTTAGAAACTTCTTTCAGTATTTCCCTGTATAAAAATTATCTTACATGATCACCTTTCATAAACCCTCCCTACTGAGTATCATTGTAAATTTTATGGTTATAAAAGGCTCACAAGCATTCAACAGCTCATTCCAAACAAACCACATTAGGATTTTTAACAATTTGTTTTGCAAACTGGTATTCTAAAATGGGTTCACAAATCTGTATATATCATAAGAATATGAAATTTCCATTATTTATTAGTATGTAACGTAGTAATGATGAAGGTGCATCATGCAAAGAAACACAGGGAACCAAAAGTGGAATTGTTCTTTGTGCAGTTATTAATCTGGAGAAAAGACTGACTTTTTTCTTTCTAGAAATAAAACAAGGATACAAACCTTGTTGTCCACTATTCTTTGGTTTTAGCATGCTGTCCTGGTGTAAGGGTTTACTGCTTGTTCACATGCTTAATTTCAAACACATCGGTAGTCACATTGAGCTTAGTGCCTTTAAGCACAGGAGTAAGTCTTAGTAAGATCACAGTGTTATTCACGACATGTTGACTCTGGTCCAGGGGAATTTCTGAAGCCATCTGTTCCTCTCTGGAAGAGAAGAGGAAGATCAAGTATTCTAAAAGCCCTAGGAAAAAAACTCAAATCCTGAATCTATTGACATTCATACTGTTATAATTTGAAAGGAGATCTAGTAAATGGTGGGATAATGTGAATATTAAAGTTAAAAATCAAGGTGGTAATTAGATATGACTAGTATTACCTGTCTAGGGAAGATTAACAGAGGTATGGCTTTCAACTTACACTGTAAATTTGAAGTATGAGGAGTTTCAATTGTTTGAGAAATTAGCAGAGCATGAACTCATACTTCTCATAATAGAATTGGCACACCCCTATTCCCTTCTAACATGTCTATTTAGACGCCCTTGATCATGCTCTACGACAGTGAAGACTAGTTTCTGTTCTATCAATCTGCTCCGAAAGGAAACATATTTTTCTGAGGGTTTTTTTTAGTTGGTTGGTCGGTTGTTTTTTTGGGTTTGTTTTTTCTTTTAATATGGAAAGCAATTAACATGGCTGTGTCAATAAACACAGCTTTAGTCTTTTGTTTATTTTTGTTAATATACTAAGTAAAACTTCATTGTTTGTTTATACGTAAGGGAAAGCTATAAAGGAGAAACTGTTTAAAAAGAAATTTTCATGGACTGTATTATCAATCCTTTTGGATAATTATTTCAAACACAATGACATTACAGTACATAAATTACTTTTAAATGAGCCACTAGGGAGAGAAAATGTTTCTTTGGGAGAAATGTTATTATTCGGTTTATACACTTTAGGTTTCACAGCCTAGAAGCATGACAACTAGTCACTTCCCATGAAGCAATCATTTCTTGTGAAAAGAACTATAATATATTATGAAAACAAAGATCGTGTGAAAAACATACATGCTAAGGCTATCTTTTAAGTTTAGAACTCATCTAGAATCTTATAATCCTTTTTAAGTCTAAGTAGTACTGTGGATTTTATTCATCTTACTGGACTAATTAATAAGAAAATCAGTATTTACCATCTTTAAGAATCTTGATCTCTTTCCTCACCTCTATAGGCAATGGGACTATATCATACATTTTGTGGATCAGAAGGAGACTTTCTGAGCTGGTCTTGGTTTTGCAGTTTGAGAAGTATTCTCACATTATGACACAACTTGAAGATGCAACATACAGATTATAGAGTTTGGGATATGGATTTACTGGCTTTCACTTTAGTTGATTTGAAGGAAAAGCTAATTTTCTCGAGACATCAATTATTAAAATATGAATAACAAATTTCACTATCATCTATAGATGATTGTTCAGATAACAGCCCAGATTCTGGATTACAAAGAAAACTGTCTCCACAAAATTTTTCATATCTCATTTGCTTCATAGAGAACAAAATCTTCTGTAATATTTAACTGAAGTCTTCAGAAGTAAGCCTGGAATAGGATGAATACTACAAAAATACTGTGAAAGAGAATCTGACTAGGAAAGAAAATTGGTCTTTATATAAGAAACAGAGCTAAGGATTAAGGAATTAATCAAATACCAGCATATGATGAAATTATTCAACACAGAGTCCCTGGACCTAGTCCCCAGGCTTTTCTTACTCATAAAAGTAGAAACTTGATTAGATTAGGACAGACTTATTTAGTTCTTACCTTGTGTTTCCTTTTCAGGTTATTACTGTCTGTAACATAGTGCCCTTGTAGGCACCTCTTGTCTTTTTCCTGTGAGATAGAGAGAGAAGCAGCAGGCTAAGCAACAATAGGATATTCCAATTACTACTCTCTATATACAGTATCTAGCAATAATAGAATATTATTATGCTCTTCTTTCTATCTATTTTAAGAATGGATAAGATCAGCATCTCTGCAGAGGGTTTCCAAGCAGACAGGTTTTTTTCGGAGTAGAGTTAAGAACTACATGACCTCCTGGGGTCCTTTCTAAACCTAAACTTTTATGATTATATCAGCCCTTTGAAGACCTATAGATTGTGTCTTGCTCAAAGTGGAATATTCTCTCATCACTTGGACAATGCTTGGGTAATAGCTTAAATTATGGCTACCTTTTTATATTAATATACCCAGCACTCTTCTTGACCTTTAGATACTTTGCCATTATCCTCTCTGGCACAAGAAACAGTTTTACATCCTTCTGCCTCAGCACTATGCCATTACCATTTGAAATTTCTCATGGAAATAATTAACTGAAATTTAAGGAAAGAAAGTCATCAACATGTATTTTGCTGTGACTTACAGTTACCTTTACAATACTTATGTCTTTTAATGACAAAACAAAAAACTGAGGTAATACAAGTCAAGAAAATGACTAATTAGGAATGCTTCTGCTGTGTGCCTTTTGTTCAAGATTAAAGGGTTTAGTAGTATTGGCTAATCTTGATTCTTTTTTATGTTTAAAGCTGTACCTGTGCAACTGCAATTGACACTGCCAGTGTGTATAAACCACATTCTCCAGTAAAATTTGTAAACATGCTTATGCTTCACAAACCACCTCCAACAGCTTCCAGACTACCACTGATCCACAGGCTGGAAAAAGGCTACTTCTTTTAACCGACTTTATCAAAATAGATACATCCTTATTTGAACAAGTAAATTCTTTGACTGAAAATAAGCACTGTCAGTGCTGTCCTAAATGTCCATTTGGTTTTAAGAATTACAACTAAACTTAAAATGTAGGTATTCTATGAGGATTTGTAGAGCACATTTCCGTAAATCATTTCCCAGCAACATAACAGGTAAACAATTCAATTTAGATTTAAAAGAATTAGAAATAGTCACTGTTCAGGAATGATGATTTCCCATCTAAGTATATCTCAATAATGCCATTTTGCTTGTGCAAAAAAGTACTGCAATATTAAAATAATTAATGTAAAGTAATGTATGTGTAATTTCATTACTTTATAACACTGTTCAGTAGCTTCACTAGTCTCTTACAACACTGAAATACAGATTCTGTTTAAATAAACAAGTGCATTAGTGCCTCAAAAAGCTAGAAATGTTTTGACCCCGATACCGCTCTAAGTTCCTTTCTGCAACAGCACAGGAACTATCTTCTGCCATCTATGTGCATACTCAGACAAGAAAAGGTTGACTGAAAAGGTAAGTATTGTGTAAAGATTATATTATTTTTTCTTCTCTCTTTCTGGTCTTCAGAATAGCAAATATCAGAGAATCACAGAATCACAGAATTAACTATGTTGGAAAAGACCTTTGAGATCACCAAGACCAACTTATGGTCCACCACCTTATCAACTAACACCACCTTATCAACTAAAACACAGCACTGAGCGCCACATCCGGTCTTTTTTTACACACCTCCAGTGATGGTGACTCTATCACCTCCCTAGGCAGCCCATTCCAAAGCCCAATCACTCTTTCAGTGAAGAATTTTTTCCTAATGTCTAGTCTAAACTCCCCTGGAAGCAGCTTAATACTGTGTCCTCTTGTTCTGTCAGTGGTTACCTGGGAGAATAGACTGACCCTCACCTGGCTCCACCCTCCTTTCAGGTGGTTGCAGAGAGTGATAAGGTCTCCTCTGAGCGTTCTCTTCTCCAGGCTAAACAAGCCCAGTTCCCTCAGCCACTCTTCATAGGGCTTGTGTTCTAGACTCTTCACCAGCCTTGTTGCCCTTCTCTGGATGTGTTCAAGCACCTTAACATCCTTCCTAAATTGAGGGGCCCAGAATTGGACACAGAACTTGAGGTGTAACCTCACCAGTGCCCAGTACAGGGGAAGAATCACTTCCCTGGTCCTGCAGGCCACACTATTCCTGATACAGGCCAGGATGCCATTGGCCTTCTTGGCCACCTGGGCACATTTCTGGCTCATGTTCAGTTGACTGTCGACCAGTACCCCCAGGTCCCTTTCTGCCTGGCCGCTGCCCAGCCACTCTGTCCCCAGCCTGTAGTGCTGCAGGGGTTGTTGTGGCCAAAGTGCAGGACCTGGCACTTGGACTTGTTAAACCTCATGTTTTTGGATTCGGCCCATCTATCCAGCCTGTCCAGGTCTCTCTGAAGAGCCCTCCTACCATCCAGCAGATCAACACTTGCTTCCAGCTTGGTGTCATCTGCAAATTTGCTGATGGTGGATTGAAACCCCTCATCTAGATCATCAATGAAGATGTTAAACATGACTGGGCCCAACACTGATCCCTGGGGGATACTGCTGGTGACTGGCTGACAACTGGAAGTGGCACCATTCACCATCACTCTCTGGGCCTGGCCGCCCAGCTAGTTCTTAAGCCAGTGAAGAGTGCACCTGTCCAAGCTGTGGGCTGACAGCTTTCCAGCTGAGAATGGCTTTGCAAACTGCAGAAATAGCAAGAAGGAGGATCCCAAAAACTACAGACCTGTTAGTCTCACTTCAGAGCCTGGTAAAGTTACAGAGAAGTTTATTCTGGGAGGTATGGAAAAACATCTCAAATACAACACAGTCATTGGTCACAGCCAGCACAGCTTCATGAGAGAAAAATCCTGCTTATCAAACCTGATTTCCTTTTATGACAAAGTAACTCACCTAGCTCGTCAAGAGAAGCCAGTTGATGTAATCTCCTTGGATTTCAGTAACACTTTTGATACCATTTCTCACAGGATTCTCTGGACAAAATGTCTACACAGCTGGATAAACACATCATGTGATGGGTGAGCAACTGGCACAAAGGGTTACAGTGCATGGGGTGACATCAGAGAGGTGACCTGTCACTAACAGCGTTCCACAGGGCTCCATCTTAGGTCATGTGCTCTTCAACATCTTCGTAAATGACTTGGACGCAGGACGAAGAGGGATACTAAGCAAGTTCATAGATGGTGAAAAACTGGGAGGAGCTGTTTACTCTCTCAAAGGCAGGGAGGCCCTGCAGAGAGACCTTGAAAAATTAGAGGCCTGAGCAATCACTCCCTGTATGAAGTTCAACAAGAGAAAGTGCCGGATTCTGCTTCTGGAATGGGGCAACCCTCAATGTAGAGACAGACTGGGGAATGAGATGCTGGAAAGCAACAACATGGAAAGGGACCGGGGTGTCCTGGTTGACAGAAAGTTGAATATGAATCAACAGTGAACCTTGGCAGCCAGGAGGGCCAACCGTGTCCTGGGGTGCATCAGGCACAGCATCGCCAGGCAAGGGAGGGGATTGTCCCGCTCTGCTCTGAACTAAGGAGGCCTCACCTCTAGTCCTGTATGCAGTTTTGGGCACTACAATATAAAAAAGACATTGAACTATTAGAGAGCATCAAAGAAGGGCAACGAAGATGGTGAAGGGCCTTGGAGGGAAGATGCATGAGTAGCGGCTAAGGTCTTGTTCAGCCTGGAGAAGAGACTGAGGGGAGATCTCATTGTGGTCTACAACTTTCTTCATGAGGGGAAGCAGAGGGACAGGTACCAATTTCTTCACTCTCATAACCAGTGATAGGACTCAAGGAAAATGCCCTGAAGTTGTGTCAAGAGAGGTTTAAGTTGGATTTTAGGTAAAGGTTCTTCATCCAGAGGGTGGTCAGGCACTGTAACAGGCTCCTCAGGGAAGTGTTTGTGGCACCACGTCTGTCAGATTTCATGAACATTCAGCCAGATCGAGACAGCATTTTTACTTAAAATTTAATTTTAAAGTCAAGCACACTATGTATAAATTAAGTGCTAATGATTGAGAATTTCTTCTCTTTCTTGTGATTATTTAGTCCCAACAGAAAGCTTGATGGCCTTTTGAGAGGTAAGCATCTATAAGCAGTAACAAGCACATACAGATGTCCAGAGGTGGCTCTTGTCCAGTTTCACAGATGATAAACCTGGAGCATATATTCCATAATTTGACAGAAAAATTTTTCGGGAATAACTTGCAGGTAAGCAGTTTCACCGTTTTTTACATAAACCTCCCTCTGTTCAGCCACTGGGTAGACAGAATCATAGGTGTCATCTTCAGCAAATGTTAAACAAAAGGCCAGAGCTTGTGTAGTGCTGTTGGAGCCTGGACTTGTACAACAGAAGTCCTGGAGTTCATGGCTGACTGCTCTGGTTTAGGAATGGTGTTCCCCAGTTTGGTGTTCACACTGAAACACTCCAAACCCTGTGTTGCTTTCTCAACCCTCCTCCTCCCCTCTGCCCTGCAATGGGCCAGAGTGGAGAACTGGAGGCACAAAAGGTGAAGATCACAGGTTGGAATAAGAACAATTTACAGGAAATGGCAATGAGATAAGACAATGAACAGTAACAACAACAATACCAATGACGGAGTGTACAAGAAAAGAGGCAAATGATTCACACCTGATTACTCATGCCCTTTGGAAACCCAGGAAAATACCCAATCTCTCCCTCTAGCATGCTACACCACCCAGAAGGGAGCCTTCCCCCCATCCCTGGAAAATTATGTGAGGTGGCATAAAATAACCTCCGACTCCTAGCCATGCCCCTCCTGGCTACTGAACAAGTTAACCCTGTCCCAACTGGAACCAAGACCCTGACAAAGCTAAATAGACAATAACAACAAAATAATCCCACGTTGCTCATATAGTTGTTTTGCTTTGCCATGCAAGTCATGAATAGGTCCACAAATTAACCTTTTTCCTTGCAAATTTAAAAAAATAAGTGAAGAAAAATATGTATTGCTGTGAAAATCCATTCAGAAATAGAATCAAGGAAGAAAAAATAAGCCTTCTTTATTTGGATATCAGTGATTTTCCCGCCAGCAAAACACATAGATGGGACACAACCTTTAATTATGGTGCCAAACTAAATAGATCTAGTACTGAACAATAATCTGGTGTGTTCAAAAAAAGAAATATAAGACTTTCAATATTACAATTAAATTAAAATATGTCTCAAAAAATAATTTGTTTCACATAAATATAATAACATTAGCATAATACATTTTGTCGTACTATTACACACTATATTATTTTAAAACATTTCAAGATAAAACATAGATGAGAAGTTCAGTTTTTCACAACATTTCACATCTTGTTTTGAAACATCTACAGATTCTTTAACACTGTAGAATAAAGATCTTTTTAAAGATATTTTCTGAAAATGCATTCCTATACTGTGTCATTTTTGCTTTGTTAATGCTGTAGGTACACTGCAGAAAGATAGGGATTGCTAGGGATTAATGGCATAGTATTCAAAAAACATGTCTGTTATAAGAGCTCAGTTGATGCATTCACTAACGATTAAACAGCTTCCAAAATCAGTGTATCATTTTCAAAATTACCATCTTCAATATATGCAAAGGGAATGTGGAACATAACTAAGAAAGTTGTTAATACAATTGTTCAAAATGGAGGTGTTCTTTCAGAACCCTTTGCAGTGGATAATGCATGAAGCTACACAGAGTCATTTGGGTTAGAAAAAACACTTAAGATTATTGAGTCCAACTATTATCCTGCACTTCCAAGTCCACCACTAAACTGTGTCTTTAGATGCCATGACTACATGTCTTTTAAATACCTCCAGGAATGGTGGCTCAGCTACTTCCCTGGGCAGTCTGCATTGCATTTCCAGCAGGCATCTGGAAGTTGAAGTCCCACATGAGAACAAAAATTTCATCTGCCCATTTATCATCATTGGGTGGCCTATAAGAGACTCTCACGATTTTCTGAGTACAGCACATCTGTGGTTTCTAGCACATCAAATACCTTTTTGTCTTTTCTGCCACATGAATCTCCTTGCCCTACCTGCTCTGAGATGACAGACCAAAGAACCTCACTAGAAAATCATAACTCAAATATTGACATGCCACACATGGACTTATTTCTAGAAACCCTAGGTTTTTTTCACTTTCCATCTTCAAATCTAGTTCAGAGGTTTTTCAATTGGCCCTGCTAACTCCTGCAGAAAGTTCCTTTTGTTGCCATCTGTGGCCAACAAGGTCTGGCATTGTGTAGACATATCAATGACCAAAAAACCTAAAATTCTGCTAGACTCAGAAACAGGTATTTGTCTGCTGGCCCTTCCTGTTTTTTCTCTCATTATTCCCTGCAACTGGAAGGATAGAGGAGAACACACAGCCACAAGTACCCTTTCCCCTGGTTATTGCTCACAAAGCCTTTTGTAGCTATTTTGAGAATCACTAAGCTGGAGCATTACTGTGAGACTGTCTCAAGAGCTGACCTACAATTTATAAGAATAACATGAGCAAACTTAAAAGGTGGAATGTGCCTGGGGTACATAAAAATATAAAAATAGAAACAATGATTCATATCTGGAAATCTGCATCTGAAATATATGATGTTTGAATCTGGATGTGCAAACACCTGGAAAAGGGGTGTTCATAAGTAAAGAACCTACAGGCATGTAAGCAATTCAACTGCAAGGCTGAGCCCAGGTACATTCAGATCAGAAGCAAGACTAACCTTTTAAAATAAGCAATTAATTTTTTGTTTCTGAGCAATCTCAGGTTTTCCTCTGAGAGAATTTCTTCTAAAATATTTTCTAGAAGATATAACCAGAAGTTACAGGTTATACATAGGAATATCTGGGTGAGAGACCACAATACTAGGCTGTAGGACCTAAAGGTTCCTTCTGACCCTGAATGTAATGAGTTTGTAAAAAGTGTATATTTTGCTTCAACAAAGAGTAATAGCCAAAACATTTTTGTAAGAAATACTCCAGTCTGTCGTTTACAGCCATGAAAGAATTCATTTCAATTCAGCATGCTCATTTGAAATGCTGAAATAAGTGAGTACAGTCTAACAGGTGCTCCTATAATTAACAGCACATTCTGAATGAAAGATGAAATAATTTGGAGCAGTATTACCTTCCGTTGCAATTTACACAGATCTTAGGCATCTAAAATAACCATTTTGGTTAAAATTGCACAATGTTCTTATTTTAATTTACTTGTAAGTTTACTCATGGGACTGTTCTCGTTATCTGTCTCATGTATTGGTATTTGACTGCATTGCTTAGTTTTACACATGTTGCTTCCCTTCTAATAAATTGTTTTCCTCAACTTGAGGGGGGAAGGCAAATGAGGAAAGAAAACTATAGTACAGTTGAATATGATACATGATATTTCAATCTTCACTGCATACTAAATGCATTTAAACTATATAAGGTTTAGGTATTCTGGTTTGCTTTTTTAACTTTTAGTGTTATAACTCTGCTCTCTATAAGTATTTTTTACTAAAGTAAGAGGGAAGTGCTGTAAATATGTCTATAAATGCATCTAGGTGCATAGACTATTAGGAATTCAGTTAAAATCTATAAGCATTTGAATATATGTTGTCAGCACTTAGCAGGAGAAGCAAAAAGGCAACATAAGGAGTAAAATCAGTTCCTCTTACTGCTCACAGGGATTTAATGAACTTGACTTTTTCCAAGAACAGGGCAAAGACATCAAATAGTCATATCAGAATACAAATAGTCAAGGGACTCAAAGGAACAAGACATATTTGAACTCAAAAAAAAAGGTACTACTTGTTATTAGTTAACCATAGAACTAGCTGCATACAGAAAAAAAAATCTATTTTCAGAAGAGACTGAAAGACTCGAGGAAAAAATGTGAAGTAGATAGAACTGCAAGAGCTTGAGGAGACTCCATGGCCTAAGTGGTCAAGCATGATATTCTTTCTCAGCAGAAATACATCTGTAGGCATTCTGTTATTTCATTTCTTCTTCTCTTCCAGTCCCAAACTGGTGACTGAATTTCAAACCATTGTGAAGCCTACATTTCAATTCATATACCACACCCAGACATAAACCATGACATAAATGTTGCTATAAACCGAACCTGAACTGCCCATCTGATACTGAGATTTTTGAACCAGTATATATGTCACAGGATATAAGTGTTCATATCACATTTCCAGTACTGGGAAGGGGACAACACTGTGGAGCTACAGATTAAGGGGATGCCTAGAGATGCAAAGTTAGAGGCAGTACTTGAATTCTGCTCTGATACAGATGACTTGGGCACTCATGCAGGAGTTTAAAATAAAAGAAAAATGCAGAATCTTGTGAAGGGTCTTAGAAGGGAAAACTTTGCCAGTATTAAAAGAAAAAAGAATCTAGTTATCTTTAATAATGTATAATGAAATGTGAGATTTGTACAAAATTTATCTTACTACTGAGCTCCAAATCTATGAGATGATTAAGCTCCAAATGTTGTGTTAAGATCAAGTTTCTGTGTTAAGACTAAATCTAATGAAAAATTCATTTTAATACTTTTGTCTATATTAAAGGAACTTTCTCAGTCTACAATCAGCTCTAAAATCACAGTAATACCTTTTCTCCCTATCACCATTTTGATACAAATGTATTAGTCCATATAGCAACTCTAGGTTTGCATACAGATATCCATGATGGATGCTGCAATGCATTCTTCTAGTTTTTTTCATCTATTGCTTTGAAAACTGGACTTAATATATTCTGATATCCCATCTCTCTAAAATCATTATAAGCAATAGAATTTGACATATATTCTGGACTCCAAGACAAATAGATTTTTTTCATTTTTCCAACCTTTCAAAATTACATCTTACAAAATTGGCAAAAGGAATGCTTTACAATATACAAACAGGCCCAGATATGGTAGCATTGACAGCTAAACATCAAAGAATCAAATCTTTGCTCTGATTTTAATTCAGTGTTGCTCTTTTTACTTTAATTGATTCACACCAGTATGACTATAACAGAGTCTGTCCCAAAGAAAAGCTATCAGGTTTGATAGTCATTACCTTTAATGAGCACCCTTCTATTCTCATTTAATAAATATGCTTTATCATTCCTTTCTTGCTTTCATTGGTTATTTGAATTCAATAGTAAGTTGCCCAGCAACTGTCAATAATATCTTTCTTCTAGATTCTTTTGGAGTACCAGTTTATGGTAAAGTTTATGAACAATTCCTAATTATGCCAAGTAACCAGCAAGTTATTCTGCTGAGATAATGATTACAGACTGCAGTTGTTATTACAGGTAGTGAAATAACAGTGGCCCTAAGCATTGAATGACAGTTTTCAGTATATTTCAACTGAAAAAGTATTCTCTTAGGCCCTTACGGGTTATTATTTTTTTGATAATAGGAAATGCCTGTCATGTCAAAGAATGTTCATGGCAACATAGATAGGATAATGTCTAAATCCAATGTACAATGACCAGGTTAATTTTGAAGCTAGTAATGCCCTCTCTCTGCAGTGCCAGAGCAGGCAAAAGTGGAAGGAGGGAGGGAGGGAGGGGCAGGCTGTGAACTCAGCTCTCAGCTAGTGTTACAGCCTCCTAGCAAGAGTGGCACTAACTGGGTGAGCTTCCTTCTCTGTGCACTTTTGGTCTAAATAAAACCAAGTACATCACTCTAAATCAAAGGCAGATTATCTTATCTAATTTTGAACTGAAACAGAGATACAGCCCCCATCCCCAGGCAGCACTAGTGTTAGCTGGCACAGGACTACAAGCAGTACCACCCCTCAGCCCAGACAGTAAATGGCTTTTGCAACCCCTTGTTTTCTGTGCTACTGGAAGTCCTGTGAGACTCAGGGACATAACGGAGAAGTCACAGTGACCTGGGTCTTTAAGCATGTTACCTGGGCAAAAGGACATTGATTCCCCACACCAGCATGGGCTCCAGACACAGCCTGACCTTTCCATACAAGCCATCTCTGTACAATTTATTGGTGAGGAAACAGTTGTGTCCCACCAGTTTGATTTCTGCTCTTATATATCATCTGGAACAAGAGCAATAAAAAGCCCCTAAAAACTTAAAATACAATATTTCAATAAGCACCAATTGCTTGAGTTTATGATATCTTTCTTTCTCTGATATTTAGTTGACCACAAGCAAGAAACAGCATGTGAATATATTTTATCCCAATGGGATGCATACTGAATACATTACCAGAGCTATTAGGCTAAATTATATAACTGGAAAATATAGACATACTGCATGGCAAGCTACCCTTCCTCAGGCAACCTTCTACAGCCAAAGCTTGTTAGTTCTTGTTGATTGATTTTGGAAAGATACTTCTTCCCAGCCTTTTCCTTTCTTTTATCTTTGACTATAACCATGCTGCTAAGACTAAACTACTAATATCACATTAAGAATGAAGTAATATGCTGACTTTCTCCAGCCAAGATCTGATTTTGAATTGTTCAAAAAGAATATTATTACAGAATTTTAAAATTCAGTTAGTAGTTGAAGATACCAAAATGGTTTTAAAAGGAAATAGAAGTTTTCAGCACATTTTAAACACTTTCTTGGCCTACATGAAGGGAAAAGAAAGACCAGAAGGAAAGTGACAGCAAAACTGAATATACACGACTCATCAAAACCCAGAATACAAGACCAAAGTTTAGGTGATTAAATGCTAATTAGACAATTAAAATAATTTTAGATATAAACAACAGATTGCATTACTGGGAGCAGCTAAGAAGATTTTGGTTCATCAGCAGTTCCAGAGCGATGACTGGAAAACAAAAAAACCCAGAGGCAGTAATAGCTGGGATAGAAACCATCCTTCTGCAACAAATCTGAGAAATAGGACAAAGAAGGGCAGGAAATGCTCTGTTCTGGTTTCTTTGGTTTGGTTTTTTTGTCCCATTCTTAGTACTTTTAAACCCTGGGGTCAGCAGCTACCTTCCAGTGAAACTCTTGCACCTCACAATAGCATAATTAAGTTGGACTTGTTCCCCACATACTAAGATGAGGATGGGCATGGGGGGAGAGGCACACTGAAGGGCAGGAAAAGCCTTGGCAAAGAAGAGAAGAGTTGATGTTTACTGTATTCCTTTCTACAGAGTTTTAGATGTCTTAATAAGAGATAAGATTTGAAAACTACAGAGGTTTTAGGACCATGAACAATCAGAGGCTAATTCAATTTCTTATTAGAATACTTACATTCAACTCTAAATCCTCTTCAGTACCTTTTCCAGTCCTCATCTATCTTATTTTGCTTTCCCAGGCACTTACTGAGGATGTAAGCAAATGGTGCATGCATGTCTAATAAGCCTAGTGAGTTTCCTGAGGCAAAGAAAGGATCTTGGAGGTGGGAATACAGAGGAACAAAGGAGAAGTCTGAAGAAGTCAATGCTAAATATTTAAGAAATGGGATAGAAAGGGCAGGGTAGATTATGAAAAGAAGATAAATTTCTACAGACCTCTTAATCCTACAGTGGTGTGTGTATGTAGCAAACATCAGCAGCACCACACAAAGCCTTGGATGTAAATTTGTGCCTATTACAGTAAAGTAAACCTGATGTCACTCCTGCTATATCTATCACTTCTATTCTCACCCTCAATTTTTCTGCCAGTGTCATAAGACAGTTCCTTTTTTCAAATTTTGTTATAGTCATAGATTGTTATATCATTGGGTTTTTTATACCTATACTATCCTAAAAAATCTGAATTACCATCCCTGTAGAAGTGTGGTGCTTCATGATATGATTTAGTGATGAACTTGGCAGTGCTGGGTTTGTAATAGGACTTGATCATCTTAGGGGTCTTTTTCAATATAAATGATTCTATAATTCTATGATTTTCTGTCAATAGAAAAGTTGTGGATCATCCAGAATGATCTCTACTCAAAATATGACAGGCTTCTCCTCATAATAGCAATCTGAGGATAGCTCTGTTGGTTAGAGCCTGAGGTTAATAATGCCAAGATAATAGGTTTGAACCCTGTATGGGCCATTCACTCAAGAGCTGGACTCAATGGTCCTTCTGGGTCCCTTCCAACTCAGACTGTTCTGTGATTCTGTAAATATCATGAAGCTGTATTTGTGAAGCAATGATTTTCAGTCTTTTTCAGTTTACAGACCTCTAAATATTTCCCAAGACAACTGTGGAATTTAGTTCTGCAAATTTAATACAAAGACAACTTTGAACATGACCTAGAGATTTCCACATACCACAGATAAAAGACTGAAAATCTCATACCCTAACAAAGCAGATCAATAAATCTGATCACCGAAGGGTTCTTCTGTGACTTTTCGTACAAGATTTTCATTGCTGCAGAAGCTACAGCCACTTCCACATCCAGTCCAGAACATACTTTTTAAGATATCTCTTTCACAGAAATGCTAAAGGCAGTGAAAAGAAATGTAAAAAAAAGGAATAGATTCAGCCTCCTAATACAGCAGTCACTACTTACATACAGTTTTACCACCATAATTACTTGCCATAACTGAATTGTGCTAATCATGGAATGGTTTGGATTGAAAGGAACCTTAAGAATCTAATCTCCCTGCCACCGACAGACACACCTTCCGTTAAACAAGGCTGGTCAAAGCCCCATCCAACCTGGCCTTGAAAATTTCCAGGGATGGGGCATTCACAACTTCTCTGGCCAGAAACCTGTTCCAGTGCTTCACTACCCTCACAGTAAAGAATTTCTTCCTAATTTCTAGCCTAAATCTATCCTCTTTCAGTTTGAAGCCATTCCTCCTGTTCCTATCACCACAGGCTCTTATGAAAAGTCCCACTCGAACTTTCTTGTAGGTTCCCTTCAGGTACTGGAAGGTGTTATAAGATCTTCTCAGAGTCTTCTCATCTCCAGACTGAACAACTCCAACTCTTTCAGCTTGTCTTCTCTGCAAAAAAAAGAGACATAATTTGCAAAATAGATTAGATGTTTACAGTTCTTTTTATTAAAAGCAAATTCTTCAACTTGAAGGATTGCTGAAAAGATCACCAGATGGTACTTTGTACAGCCAGGCTGGTTTTGGCTAATAGTCAAAATGGCTATAAGCTTACAGTGAGGTTCTTAAATCTGTGCTTTCTCTTACTGGCAGAGCATATCAGTGTCAGCCCAGCCAATTGGACAGCCACTTGAAACACTTGTGTGTCATGTTAGCATGCACAGTGTCTGTGCCTGGACTAAAAACTGTTCTTTCAAAAATCAGGGAATTAAAAACTGAGAAAAACAATGAGCAGGAATATTTTTGACAGAAATTAACAGAAAAACACAGACTGGAAAACTTCCTGCTGTGCCTCAAAGGCCAACTCACATAACCTTTGCTGTGCTCTGGACTTTTTCCTTTAAGAAAGCCTACAAGAAGATAGAAGGTAGCTATATCAAGAAACCCTACTGTGTCCAGGAAGGAAATTACTCATGATGCATACTGTAGGACTTCAGACATACAGTGTGTCCTTCTGAACAGAATTACAAAGCAATAACTGAGAATTCAACAAATAAACTACCAAACTTCCTATAGAAATTGTGCCTTTGAACATGTAGGGACGGAGCAAAAGTAGGATGAAGAAATTCTAATACATAACCAATGCTCTTGACAACACAGTCTGTGTACATTCAGCGTTATGCCTGCCTTCTCTTGATGACAGAAATTCTCTTTCTCCTTTTAGTTTAGAAGAAGCAAATCAGTCAGAATAGAAATGGAACTTTATTCCTTCCTTCAATTCAATTTAAAAGTCAATTAAGTTCAAAGCAATAGATTCAAGATTTCCCCATGGAATTCATTTTAAGGCAGTGATGGCAGTGTTGAGTGAATTTGTAGCACAGGAGAGATCAATAACTGCATGAGGTGACAATCTGTGAATGCAAGACACACACAAAAAAAAGATGAGAGTAAACTCAGGGGTTACTTGGAGGAATGGAAAGACAGGTCTTCAGGAAGCTGTATGTAGACAGGTCCTCACGCTAAGCCACGTGAGTTTTACCGGAACTGAAATAATTCCCTTTTGTTAACCATTGTCACACTGAGAAACTATGTACACACAGATATATGAGCAAAGGAGGACTGGATGTGGCAGCTCAAGAATTGTGAAAGCTACCATTAGTGTCTCTGCTGTGCAGTGATGTTAACATAATTAAAGCTTAGGTAGTCATACTGGCCATAGGTCTTTCATCCATTTCACCCTTAACTTTTGAATTTGTTGGCCAATTTTACCTATGTTTGAGATCAGCATAGGCCTTTAAAAGTCCTTGATAGTGTCAGGGGAAAAACAAAACATATGAAAAACAGGTTGGCAAGCAGATGTACCAAAGGAAAGAAAAATATCCTAAGCCCAACAAAAATTACTTGACAATGTAGAATCTTCACACAAGATACAATGACTAAACTTGGCTTCTGAATTTCTTCCAGTTGTAACATATTTACATGCTAAATTAATCTGAAAAAAAAATCTTCCATTTAATGTGTAAAACATGCGGACACCTACAACACCATGCCTTAAAAAATTAGCAGTCACAAAATCTTTGAAAACATGTTTTTTTTACAACTGTGCTATTTTGCACTTTACATGAATCATCAGTTGTGTTCAATATATCCTAAAACCCCATGTGCAATATACATCTAACTAAAGAAATAGTACAGACATGCTTGCAGATGGTAAACACCTTCAGATTTATAGGTACTGTGTTGCATTCTTGCTCATATGCATCACATGTCTTTACTTCTCACATTAATTATAAACTTGTTATAAAAGAACAAAAACATTACATGGGATGACAATAAACTTCACAGCTAATGTTTAATTGCATCATAAAACCAAGCATGTAAAAAAGTTGAAGAATTTTCATAATAAATCTTAGAATTATAATTCTGAGATTTAATTAACATAATTAAATCTAGTAGCTCCTTTTAGAAATACTATACTTCAGCTGAAAAAGGAGTTTAATCTGAAGTTTAGAAATATTGCAGATAGTACTACATCTGCATTAAAGCCAAATGACAGCAAAAAAGCATCCCATTTCAGAAGTATCATTGGCTTGCATTCCTGGCCAAATTCCAGTTTAGAGTTTACGCTCTTTTTAGATGTCTTTGAATATACAAAAAACTCTTAAAGGCTTATGATTTACTCATATTTATACCCAATGTACATGTTTTGTACTGTCTCTGTGTGCAGGCAGAAATCACATCTGCAGTGTGGGTTTTTCCCCTTGTTGACCTAAGACAGATATCGGATAGATTAAAATAATCTTACAACACAAAATCCACATGCATATACATACACTTGACTTATACTGGACTTCAAACTTTTCCTTCCTTAACAGGAAGAACAACCAAATCAAGTGTTCTCCCTGCTCCATAACCTTTCCTTTTCTAAGCATGGCACACTTTGTACTACCGCTGCAACATCTCTGCTTGTGCTAGGCTGGCTTTCCTTTGCAGATTCAGGAAGCCCATGATTGCACCACTCCAGTGTATGGAAACATGAGGCTTCTTCTAAAGAAGCCTCTGGTTGTGTGTAACACCCCATCATATAACCAACCCATCATACAGTTATGTTCCTATCACATGGACTACACTGGGGAAAAGGAGGGGTCTGTAACTTACAATTTTCCATACAATATATTCTGTTTAAATTAGGTAACCCCAAAAAATTCAGTGTGGGGGAAGAGGTGATACTCTAGAGGTCATGTGATATTCCCTAAAGGTCAGAGATTGTGAAGTGATCAATGATTCAAGTTCACGGGTTTTACTCAAGTCAAATGTAAGTTGCTCATATACTGTGCAGAACTGGGTTCTCAGTGCTCTCTTATGGACTGCTGTCCTTAATGAATTAATCAGAGCACTGTAAAATTACTCTAGTGCTCCTTGATTATCAAATAAGGCATGTACACTACTAAAGTGAATTCACAGATGAACAGACAAAAGCCAATAAAAATGCTTTTGTCAAAATGCTGCTTGTGTCACTACAATTAAATAACCTAACTCTACATACATCATGAAGAACATATCTTAAAAACATACTTAAAAAGAATCATGTGGAAACAAATTCAACAGTCCCACACCTAGATTATGTCATAAATATTCACAAGATTAGAAAGCTATAACAGTTAATAATCACAGATTTTGCAGCATTTGGGTGACTTTAGCTTTACATACAGCTTGTGCTATCATCTTCATTTTTATATTGTATTATTATCCTTTTTTTCAGAGTGGAGAATATTATCTACATTTAAATAATAGATTAAAGAAAAGAAAAAATATCAGTTTGATCATAATAACATAATAAATATGTTTCATGGCTGTAGTACAATACAGAGGTCATGCCCTTGATCCCACACAACACAGCAGTACTTTCTAATGCAATGGATAATACCTAACACTTGTTAAATATCATTATCTTACAAAAGATTCAGACCTAGTAATTTTTGTCTTTGTTATTATCATAAGTGATAAAAGTCTGTGGTTCATTTGCATGAACAGTGTGAATTTAAGGCATTGAATTTCTTCTAATAAATATTATATGATTATATATCCATTGGGACAGCCACCTTTGTTTTGCAGGAAAACAGACATACTGTAAAATTAATTATCTCATATCAGAAAGGGCACTTCTGCCATATCACTTTCTTTGTGTCCTTTAGTTTTGCAATACCTTTCTTTACACAACACCGGTAGCCTCAAATTCCCAAGACACCAGGGGAGTGGTGCAGCCAGAAGACTCCTGAAAACAGTTTGCAATGCACACGCTTGATTCTTTCTCATGTATATTGATTTCACATTGAATAGTCTATGAGCACTTATTAATCAGCTATGGCAGAGTGTTCATGATTTCTCAAGTGCAAGCCTCTGGACCAAGGATACCAAGCAACTGTTCCATGCAATAATTAATCCGTGTAAAAATAATCAGTGCATAGTTAAGTAGAGTGCATATTTTCAATACACAGTCATAATTATGCATAAAAGTGCATTTTCTTGTCCACTTGAAATATGCACTTGTTTGGGAACTGTATCTTGAGATAATGGTGTGGGAGCATATTGTACTATGGCTTCTTCAAGTACACATGCCAGATTTGACTCCTGTCAGTAATCAATGAACCTGTGGAGCAAGACCCTACGAGAGGAGAGGAGGACTTTGAGCTGGGGACAGGAACACTGTACAGTGCGCCATGATCCACATGGAACAGTTTATCCAAAGCTGCAGCAGGAGTTCCCAGCATCAGATGACATATAAATTGCTATTACCTTCTCTATAATTTCCATCATTTACCCAATAAAGAAGTTTACCAGTTTAGAGTCATAGTGCTTTTCTTACTGAGTTCCTAAAAGAACTGACACCTGCTCAGTACAAAATAATTAGAAGTCAGTATTAAATAAAACAAGTGCTAAATGAAAACAGATACAAGTATAAAAAGGTCCTGATCAGATGTGAAAGGAACCAGCTTTTTTTGTTTTGTGACTTGCAGTCTTTATTTCCAAAATTTGCATAAGCAATAGAAAGTTATCTTTTATATTTGCGTTCCTGAATGTGTAGTAGGGTTATTGTTTTGGTTCTACAATAGAGTAATGTATATTTAATTGCTGTTGCTTTTCAATTGTGGAAATTCAAATAGATACCAAATATTGAATTGTTAAGCGTAACCTACCTGATACTGAACCAGTGGGAGGAACCAAACAGAAGTTTCTGCACTAACTGAACTAGCCTCTTCAAAGATTTACAGCCAGCTTTAAAAAACATACCTGAATTGTTCTGAATTTCCCCTTTACTATCTTTAATTGCATCAGTTTTTTATTTAACCAGCATACACCTTAAGAAGTTTAAAAAGAAAAAAACCACAAAATAGTCAGGGAACATAGTTTAGGAAGATCACACAAAATGGTGGACAAATTTTGAATTAGGTTTTTTTCATGCCTTGTATGCCACTACCAGAATGGATTTCACAGACATAGATTAGAATAGAAAAATAGTCAACCATAAATTTCTACCTTGGGATATTAGATATTTGTCTGTCATCTGAACTTTGAACCATGTTTTGAACTCTACTAATCCTTACTCACATTTATATAAGCTGCAACTTACTTTAAACATGTTATTTAAAACATCCTACAAACTTTTCAGCATTACTGTGCTTTGTAAATAAAACTAGTACACCATTTATGCTAATAGCAAAAACAAGGCTAATATATTTTATTTGCCTATTAATGACAGAATTCTTTAGTCAGATAAGCCATATCCTGCTTCCAGTTCAGTCAACACATTATTTTCTCAATTAGAAAGATGTGTCAAATGTTTCTAAAGACATAAAAGAACATTTATTCAGGTAGAGGTGATAGGGCAATAGGGCAAGCTATTTCTTACAACACTAGTCTAAAATATACCTAAGATGAAGAAATCACACTTAGCAATTTCTCAACTATTGCAACACTGCCATTAGCAATCTAGCAGGACAAAATAGGTGGTGGTCACTTTTGCCTTAATAGAGTCGCATGGACAAAGCCTTACTCAGCCATAAGCTCAATAGTGTAACTTGGCTACATTAACAGTTATCCATGGGTTAACCAGCTGGCTTTGTCATTGTGGAACTCAGAGGAGGCAAAACAGAATGCAGCCATCCTAAAGACAAGAGGCCAGTGGGAAAAGGAGAAGGATGTACAGTCAAAATGTGAGACCTTTCCCTGCCTGCTGGTCTGGAATGCAGAACTATGACTGGGATATATTTCCCCTGGTTGGTCAAACAATATCTACTGCTCCCAAAACTCTCAACAAGAAAGTTAACTTCCCAAGTGTCTGGCAGAGAAAAAGCAATCAAGGTTGTTTTGCTGCCCTAAGAGCCTGCTCATGTCAGTCATTCTGACAGATGGCTCTAGTCAGACTATCGTATCTACCAAACTGGACACAAAGATTATGATAATTCATGCCGGAGCTGTGGACTTGTATTGAATTGCCAGCTGCACATGACTGACCTGCATAGCTGGACTCCAGATTTAAACTGGATTAGATTTCCTTTTTACCTCTTTCATGTGAAGAATATTAAAAAAAAAAAAAACAACCCTGACTATCAAAATTTGGCTGCTAGTAAACCCATTATTAAATTTACACATCACTATAATAATAAAATTGAACACCAGTATATAATAAAATACAACAATAATATTTACCCTATAAGCTTACACTATCACTGCAGGAAAGCTGGCATCTGCTTGTGCTTTAAGTTGTCACAGATTAAAGAAAACCTGCAGGTACATGTGAAGGGTTAAAACAGAAATTAACCTTGCATGCATAGCATGCACCACCACATATCTTTATATTCCAGCCTGCAGTAGGGACAAAGGAAAGCAGTTATTCTTAAAACATAAGTAATAGTTATGAAGTAGGATGCGGAGTGATTAATCAAACTTGCCACAGCTTGCTAAGGTTTGGGCCCTATACTCAATAGAAATCTCCATCTGTTTCACTCTAACCTTTCCCATGCGTACAGAATGATTTAGGTAGAGTTGTAGCTGCAGTCTCCCGGCATAAGGCTGAGTTTAAACCTAATAGTATAAGAAAACACTTTAATGACATTTGCCAAGTACCACCAAAACTATTTTGCAGATAGGAAGTGTATGTGATTTTGCTTTAGCTGAGTTTGCAGCTTTTCAGTGTGTTCTCACAAATGTTCAAGCAGCTGAATATGGACTGCTGACTAGTCAATAAATGCTTATCCTGAATCATTCTGGATAATGGATTTAAAATTGTATTTATCTCTGAAGGTTACTGTTTCTGTTTTGGATCTCAAAAAAGGCTTAAGGGCCTTTTTTTCCTTACTCTGTCCATTAGATCTAATTAAAAAATTTACCACCTACATTAATGTCCAAAGAGTGATTTTATGTAAATATTTCCAGAAATCAGATTTGTCCAAAGAAAGAACAAAAAGATTAAAGTATTGCATCAAATTTCCAGCAATCTTTAATTTTCTGACATCACAACAGTCTTCAAATTTACATTCAGCCCACATTCAGAATTTACAAGCAGAAAGTATTTAGAGATACAGGTGATTTTCAGCCATTATCTGTGGTTGTATTTTGCAACCTATTTTGCAGTTAAGTTTGGAAAATAAAATAACATATCAGAAATTTCTTTACAGCTGCCCAGTTCTACAAGACTTATAGGGCAGATGATTCCTCAAATTTGTGGCTCTGGGCCTGTATCACACTCTTAATTGCCATTTTAAAAAAATTAGTGTATCTCTAAATTTTCTAGTAGTGAGGAAAAGCTGGAAAATTACCTGTTTAGACTTTCATGAGAAATAAAAGAAATAACACAAAATAAAATATTTCTTCCCCCAGTTTTTCCTAAACTGCAAAATGGCCTCATGACTTTCAGCGGGATGACAAGCAATCATCTGGTGAGATAGCAAGCCGGCACGTAGATTCTGGCCAGCTGGCCCAGAACATGGCTGGCTCCTGCCCAACTTGCCTGCTGCCCAGCTCCTGACTTCCTGACAGCTTCCACCATTCTCCCCCTGGCGAAATGCCTCATCCCGAAGCTGGCAGCTTGATTTGCTGCTGTTCTGCGCTCTGTCCGTCCGGCTGGCTGGTAGAAAGGCTTGAGCTTACTCTCCAGCTCCCCAGGTGCCCAGGCACCCATCTGGTGTTCAGCATCTCCAACAGAGAGATGGGCCAAAATGGACTGTTAGCCTTTGCCAGAGATTCCAGACTGCTGACATTTAATTCCAATGTAAAACAAACCAAAGACTCCACAACTCAGGATCGCCTATAAAAGGGCAATTCCCTGTTTCCTCTCATCAGCTCTGACTGAAGACTAAACAGCACAGAAACAGACTGCAGTTTTTTGTCCATTTTCAGTAGTATCCTAGCCCATGAAAAGCTCAGTAAGACCTTCTTTGGAATAAGATAATGTTGAAATACAGGTGTGAGAAATTTATTTATGAAGGTCCATGTTCTACATGTCTTTATGGGGAGACAACGTGCAAAACACATGATAAACAACAAAGAATAACCTGTGAATGTACTCTCCTGCTTCAATGAAAAGAAAAAAAGAAAGTTAAAGAAATAATATTAAAGTTTTATAAATCTCAGGCTAAACCTGGATGGAGAGTGCAATATAAAAGAGTGTTCTGATGTGTGTTAGAAAGCCTTTTTTTAAACCAAGTCTTCAGAATCTCATCTGCATATCAAAGCCACAAAGGCATCCAAAACCAGCTTTCAATGGTCTTGGTATACATATATATACACATATATATATATGTACACACACATAAATACATACATATTATGTATATGATTTTGAAACAAAACCTCACCATATGGTGACAGTTCTACTGACTGACCTGCCTGGGTTGCCCCCTACAATAGTGAAGATATCCAGTCATACTGATAAGTGTGCGTATTTAACATTGCATCAAGCGTGACTCCTTCCAGGGAAGAAATAAAGTAGAATAGAATGTAGACTAGAATAAAATGGAAGCCTTGTGTTTCTGCAACATGGCATTTTTTAAGCACTAAGAAGCACTCCATGCAAGAAATAGGTCTCATGTTCTTTCTCCCTGAACTCCCTCCTGTTGCTACCACCTTCAAAAAGCAGAGGTGACTGTTTGTGGAAGAAACCAAAAGATTTTCACTGACAACAAGCAAAATGCAAGAGACATATTGCTAAAAGAACTCAGATGCACCAAGCCATCCTATTTCAATTTAGTGCTACAATCTTAAAGAAATTAATCAATTCCGTCACTGCAACTCAGATGACACTGCTTAGGGCAAAAATAGTGAAAGATACCCACAAAGGCCAGGAGAAAATATACGGATTCAATCAGTCTGCCGAGGAGATGATCTATAATATTTTATCCATAGTTTGAGATATGTTAAAAGCTCCATTTCCTCTCCCTCACTCTGTATTGCAGCACTGAAATACAGATTTTTGAAGATTATGGGTTTGGTTTAGTTATTTCAGTACTCATAACCCATACCACCAATGAATATTTGTAAGAAAGTTACATAATAATTTTCATAGGCATTAAATATTATAGCACTTTATTCAAAAGCCTAGATGAAACTGGATCCACAAACCCAACACATCCTTAATACTGAGTCTAAGAAAAACTATGAGGAATGGTGCGGTTTTATTAGTCATACTCTTCCTTGGACAAGTTTAGAAATTGTTAAGAACATGAAGAAATGCAGAAGAAACCTTCTTACTTTACATACTCACTTTTAGCAAAACTACCACAGGTTTATTTCATTATTGACTCTGAACATTTTAGTGCAAAATGGTTGGGGCTGACCCAGTTCCTTATGGGCTGTCACACAGCTCAGTCCTAGGGAAAGGAAAAAGGAGAAGGGATGGAAGAGGTTGCCAGAGAAAAGATTTTTCATGTTCAGATTTTATTTCCATCATGAACAGGATTGGATGAGACAAAATTGGATGAGATATAATCAAGTATCACCTTTTACATTTATTAAGCAATGCTGGGAAATAAATATATTAAATAGCAAGGCATATTCCTGTTTACTAGGCTGTGGAATATGGAACAATTCTGCCATAGAGAAAACCCTAATTTATTCTAAACAAAGACAAAATATTTTTTAATAGATTAAATAAATTTTTACTCCAAAAACTGTGGAATTCAAAACTTGTTAAGGTAAACATTGTGTATTTTGACATATATGACTAATATATGATAGTACTCAGCTAAGCTCATATCTTGATATTGCCCTGGAAATCTGCTGTATGGGCTAATGGATGTTTAATTAGTTGAAAATGGGAGTGTGGCATAACCTTCCATTTTGAGGTGAAACTGACATTTCAGTGCATAACAACCTTGCATATTGTAGTGGTGTGACATGCTGAAATGATAAAATACCAGCTCTCAGATGTAGAATTAAGAAGAAAAAAATTATATTGAGCTAGAAAAAATGTTGTTAGATTACACAGCAATTGTCCCCTTTCCTTCTCCTACCTACTCGCTTCCTCCTCAGAAAAGAAATCAATGATTTTTATTCTGAAGATATTTAGCAGTGCCATCAGGAACGTTATTACAGGCTGAGAGATTCTTACACAGCTGTTTCTGGTAAGAAATGAAATGCTTGCTTGATGTATTGAAATTTTGAACCTGTTGTTCTGTGCATTTTTTAATTCCTGCCTTTTAATCTAGCAGCTATCCTATTTTTGGAATCATGGAATCGTTTTCAAACACCCATCCTTCTTGCTAGATCAAGTCATGCCCTGAGAATGACAGTTTGCAGATTTTCCTTTTAAAATCTATGAGCCAGCTAGACCACTTTCCATGGCAATATGAATCATGAAGACCAAAGTTTGGGAATTAATGTGTTGAACAGAATTTAGAAGTCAGTAGAAAAGCCCAGTGTGAATTCAGGCTAATATTATAATGAAAAAACAAGGACGAGGACAATATTAATGGTAGCTTCCTCATTAAGTGAAACAAAACTTTTTTTCAACTTCCTTTAGGCCACAGTTAAGATCTGTAGTCTTCAGCAGTGTCAGAATTAGGGCTGGCACACGTTAGTATTCTTGACTTACCATGCAAGGAGCTAGTAAAAGACATCAGTACGTGGCAGAGAGCCAATATTCACAGAATGGATTACTTTCATGTTCAATGTAAAACCCTCATTTTTTGTCCAGCTTCAGAAAACGCATTTTATAGTTCTGAAAGTTATTTATTTGTTCAAAGATGACATTAAAATAACAACACTGCATGAAATTTCTGCAAAGTCATACATTTTCATTTTTACCTTGGGGGAAGAAACCCCAACACCTTGCTAAATTTGATGCACTCTTCACAAATAATGTTTTATACACCAAACAGCTGTCCCAGCACTTTCTCACAGCAAAATTGCAGTGCTGTGGACAAATTAAGCTCTCAAAAAAAAAGTAGTTTAGGGCAGAGGGGTATGTGTACAGATTCCTTCCTTCCATGCTCCTGTAGTTGCAAACAAGGAAGTAATCGAACTTTGGCCAAACCAGGCTGTAGTAAAAAGACTTGGTCTTGCGTACTTTGTGGATCCATGGAATTTCATGGATTGCCCCTTCCATGGAGTACTCTGTAAAAGAACCACAAAAATAATAAAACTGATGATACTTACTTGCTTCAGATGAATATATAACTCAGCTGACAAGTACAAATTAAGTTTTTAAGTTTAATGTGTTTTTAGATTTCTGCAAGTTATAATCTTTATACCAGATTGTACTACCACATAAATGATATATTATGTGTTAGGGGAGGTTTAGGTTGGATGTCAGGAAAAGGTTCTTTACCCAGAGGGTGCTTGGGCACCGGAACAGGCTCCCCATGGAAGTGATCACAGCATCAGCCTGACAGAGTTCAATAAGAGTTTGGACAATTCTCTGAGGCACATGGTGTGACTCTTGGGGTGTCCTGTGAAGGGCCAGGAGGAGGGAGCTGAACTTCAACGATCCTTGTGGGTTGGCTCCAACTCAGGATATTTTTTGATTCTATGTTTAGGCAGTCAGCAAGAAGGGAAAACATAGGGGAATCCTGTTGCATGATGAACACATTTATTTTCTTCAGTTTACCATTATTCGACACAGTCAGAGTTCTGTTTTCTCCTAACATATTTTGGGAAAACTTGAATCATTAACTGATTTTCCAAATTGTTTTTGATTTTATTGACATATTTCACTCATATTGCTTAGTCACCTTTCAGAAAGAGTCATTTCAATTTCTGAAGCTGTGAGATATTTTAAGAAAATATGCATTTTTAAATATACATGCATGCGTATATGCACACATAAATATATATTTATATGTATATAAATATAAAGAAAAAATACAAAGACTACATGAGAATTAGCGATTGTAGTTTTATCACCAATGCAATTAAGACATTTGTCCTGCTTTCTTTTATTTTTGTTGCATTTTAGAAATACAAACTAGACTTGAAATTGCAGATTTTTTTAAAAAATAGAAAATTCAATTCTGTTATAAATCATTATCTTACAGTACTGTTTCATGCCTTTGTGATCAACAATCTCTCATTCATTGTCCTTGTCTTGCCTATTTCACATTGCAAATAAAATTCCATTTGTGGGACACAAGGTACCATGTTCTCAACCCAAATCTATAATCTGAAAGAAGGCCTGATGAAAATGACTCTGGGGTGTTGTTTTATGAGAAGCTCAACATGACCCAAGAAGGTGCACTCCCAGCCCAGAAAGGCAATTGTGTCCTGGGCTGCATCCAAAGCAGCGTGGTCAGGAGGGTGAGGGAGGGGATTCTGCCCCTCTGCTCTGCTCTGGTGAGATCCCACCTGGAGTGCTGCATCCAGGTCTGGGGTCCCCAGCACAGGAAGAACATGGACCTGTTGGAGTGATGATCAGAGGACTGGATAGCTTCTGGAGCTGGGCTGTTCAGACTGAAGAAGAGAAGGCTCCCAGGAGACCTTATTGCAGTCTTCCAGTACCTGAAGGGGACTAAAAGAAGGATGGAGAGGGACTTTTTACAAGGACTTGTAGTGATAGATCAAAGGGATTTGCTTTAATCTGAGAGTAGATTTAGATTAGATATTAGGAAGCAATTCTTTACTGTGAGATTGGTGAGGCACTGGAACAGATTGCCCAGAGAAGTTGTGAATGACTCATTGCTGGAAGTGTTCAAGGCCAGGTTGGATGGGGCTGTGAGCAGCCTGGTGTAGTGGAAGGTGTCCCTGCCCATGGCAAGGGGATTGAAAGTAGGTGATCCTAAAGGTCCCTTCCAACCCAAACCATTCTCTGGTTCTATGATCTTTAAATTAAGACATCAACCATTATAGCTTTTTTACACAAACATCATCCAGATATCTACTCACTGCTTTTCACATTTCTTACAGATGTGTTATTCAAGTTATTAACAACTAGAAACGGGTTGTTCTAATAAGTAAAACAAACTAACAAAGTGCTGCATCTGAGTTCTCACCCATACTTCAATCAAAATGACAATACACTGCATGACAATACAAGCAATAGTCTGAATACCTTGGAAGTTATAGTTCCTTTTCTTCTAGTCTGAGGGAAGGTTGTTTGACCTGTCACAGCCGTGTAGATAGTTCATATCTTCAGAGGTATAATGCTCTGAGAACACGTATTGTAATTTTGTAATTTTCTTTTATATTTTGCCAAGGATTACTTTATGACCTCCTAGCGCATTCTACTTTTCCTCCTTGCATTCAGATTAATTTTGCACTTTCTTCTTTGTCCTCCCTCCAACAGGTAACTATCTTTGCTGACATGCTTTGTGCAGTGGGACAATCTAGGGTAGTTAAATTTCAGGAGAAATGTAATTGAATTCTAATGAGCAAAGATCATTTTAGGTGATAAAACATAAGATTTTTTCACTTTCAAGCTATCTATGCTGATGTTAAAGTGAACTATTTGAGTTCCAAATTTCTATGAACATAAGAAGAAAACTGAATTCGTGCTCCTTGGACACCTGTATTACAACAGCTAGCAAGGACCATCATTGCCAATGATAATGGTAATGATAATATGCTTATATCCAGATGTTTCCTATGCTCCTATGAAACACATCAGGTGGAACAACATGAGTTCCAATTCTGACAATAATTATATAATAATTTCTAGATCTAATTATTTTAAATATATTTCTGCAACTAGAGAAACATTGCTGAGTATTCAAATGTGTTCATACTCAGAGACAAGAGTGCTTTTTCAGTGTTCAGCCTAGGATGCTTAGGATATACTGCATAAGGATGCTACATTTAGATAAAACAACTGAGATTTTTTGACAGTTAATTTCTTTTGTAGAAGTGGGTCCTTGTCTCGCTTCCCAGCTCTGTCATCTTCTCCCACATATTTTTACTACTTTGGCCCTTCTTCTGATGCCTCTAGTAAGCCAAAAGAAAACTATTTGCTCTCGTCCTCCCGCCCACTGAGTTTTCTGTCAGCTTAGTGAGCTAAACTGGCATGCATATTAAGTACTTCAGAAGCATAAAGGAGCTGTAAGAAAAAAATGTGCAAAGGCAAGAAGACCATTTGGTCAGGGTTGGGAAAGGAAGGAGAGAGTGTAGGGCAGTACTATCTGTTGTGCACTTAAGTTTTTACATTGGCTAAGCTTTTTTTTTGTCACAGCATCCTGTATACATACACATGAAAATTATCCAGACCTTATCCGAACAAAGACAATGGAAATTGCAACTATTTAATGTATCTAAAATTAAGTCACTTTCTCCTGTGGTTTTAGGCAGCTGTGACTAATGTCTTCTCATCTACACTTCAATTGTTTTAAAGTAGTGATAAAGCAGTCTGGTGCACTGATGTTCCCTATAAAAAAAGACTAAAAGACTAAAGACAAAGGGATACACTCAAGCAAGCTTTTAAGCAGAATTCATTATGGCACTTGAAATGACCTTTGAAAATCGTTAGTGAACCAGTTATCAACACTTAAAGTTTAATTCCTCTCACCACATCTGGCATATCTTTTTTATTTTTGTACAAATGACTTTGCTAATTATCATAAAAAGCATTTACTCTGAAGTGTAAAATGCTGTGGAGCCAATTAGAAGGTATGTCAGTCAAGTGTGTCTATTTCCTTCCAGTTCTGAGGCAGATATTTTCAGGATGACCCTGTATCCTGAATATGTCAGCAAAATACACGTAAATGAAGGAATGTTTTCCTATTAGCATGGGTTAAGACGTTTCATAGCAGCTGGTATCAACGCAATATCCCAGGTATTAGTTTTCCTACATTACACCTCTCGGACTGGTCATGTTAATTGTTTATACACAAAGGCAAAGAAATACATTGGCCATTGAGAATGGTTATGCTGAGGCTTCTTAGCTTTATTATAGAGCCTGTAAATCTTCTAACTCCAAATGCACACAATATCACAGAAATATTTCAGACCAGATCCTCTGCAGCAGTAAATCAATAGAGTTGTACTGAAATCAATGAAGCCAGCGTGATTTACAGTAGCTCAAGGTCTGCCCTTTCGATTGCACCCAGTGATATAAGAGACTCAAGAGGGTTATTACAGTAATATTCAGGAATATATTTTCCAGTAAATTACAGTTCTTTAAAGATAGACTAAGGAAACATGCATAGGCATTTCACTATGACACAGTTGTAGCAGAGGATTAGCCGGGGGGTATGGAGCTCTTCACTCAGAATTTAGCTACCTGTAGGTCGGCACCAAACTAGGCACAAGACCTGGCTTGGCTACTTGTTCCTGCTACAGTCCTTTAAGATACTTATGTTTCCCCTGTTCTACCTACTTGTATGAACATAAAAAGTGCTTAGGGAAATCAATTTCCCCTCATTGCAAGTGAACCCTTGCAGATGGTGTACAGCAGACATGCAACTCACAGGCTGACAGAGGAGTGCTGATCACCAGCCCAGGTGCTGAGCTTCCTCTGTCTTTGTCCTCTCCAGAGGCAAAGAAAGGCCACTGTGATCTTTCCTCATCAATCTCTGCAGGAGAGTCTAAACTTTTTCTCTGATTGGCAGTGGAGGAGATCCTTAACTTCAACACTTTAAATGCCTAAAGTCAGGAAGTTCAGTCAGTGACTTGAGAAATTTGTATAAACTCTGGCTCTTGGATAAGCACAAAGACTTTGAGTTAGAAATTTGTGTTATTTCACACTTAAAAGCAATGTAAACCTAGATTAACTTTAGAGCCAAGAAGACCATGTTATGCAATCATACTTACAGTTTTGTTCAATGACATTTCTTCTTTTGAAGATTTCTTAACTAGCTATTTATTGCTTTCAGAATATGCCCTGGCAAATTGAATGCACTGGTGAATACAGTTGAGATGTTGCACTGTAATATATATTCAAGGCTCTTTTGTTCATTGTTCAAATAACTATTTCTTAGAGGCACATAGGAGCCAAATATATTACTGCATGTACTCAGGAATTTCACCAAATGTTTTTAAGTGAGTATACATGTGTTTTTCTGCCCAGGCCATGTCTTTCTTGTGGCTGATCAAATTACCAGAGGTCATCTTAAAAGGTCTCATTTAAAATTGTTTTAAAATATACTAAATAGAGAGGTATGATATAAAATGTACTCACAGAACTGCAAAGTTAAATATGGTGGGATTTTTTTTGTTGGTTTTGGTTTTTTTTCCCTGTAACATTAACATAATCATCCTAAATCAAAGACATAAACAAAGCAAAAATATGAAAAGAGAGATAACATTTTTTCTACAGCTGGATAAAGAAAACAAGACCCTCTGTCAAGCACAGAAACTTTGCTAGAGCTTGCCAGTGTATGCTATGAAAAAAAAAAATTAAGGAATCTTTATTTGCTGTTGACAGGAAAAGGACAACATAAAGATAACAAGGAGAATTAATTCAAAAGACTTTCAGCTCAGGTGAATGCACTGTTTTTGTAAGCCAACACTTAGTGCTCTATAAACTCGCAGGTGACTTTGGTGCTCTGTTTTTGTAAACAGTTTGGCTGTTTTAGATTTGTAATAAAATAAGGGATTATTTCCACTGTTGTTAATGAGCTTTCCACATCTCTCACCACAAAACTTGACAAGATTAGGGATTGGAGAGACAATGTTTAATTACTTTCACAGGCTGTTTAATGTTTGCAAAGGCTGCTTAGAAGTGTGGATGAAAAGAGAATAATTATCACTTAATTATATAATCTTTAAGAAAACAAGAACATATTTTATCTTTGAACCATATGTATGCCAGATAACACAATACTCTTGGGCTCAAAAACCCCTCAGAAATCACTGATAGTTGAATATCTGCTATCTGTTGAATAAGTTCATTGCATTAATACAAGTGCACTAGAACTAAAAAGACTACGTGCAAGTTCTGTGATATTCTATGCTTAAAATTTCATTTTTTTCGGCAAGTACTTAGGACAGAAAAAAAAATACAGTCATGGAGAAGAGGAATTCAATTTACACCTTAAAATTACCTATGGAAAAATAGGTAATTTTGGTAAACATTGGTTTAGTAGATAAAGAAACAATTAGATATTTTCTGTTATTTCTTACTCTGATTCAAAATCAAAGTTCCTGCTATATTCTTCAGTGGCATTTTGAAGAAGACATTAGCAGAAATTCCCTGAGGTGCTCCTTTTCAAGCAGAGGAGACAAGAATATAAAATAATATCTATTTAATGTATTGCTAATTGCTAAGATGCAGTCTTTTATTTGGACAAAGATATGTAAACATATTAATTCATAAATTCAAATGTTTAGGTAAATTATTTGTAATAAAACTATATAATACTAGTAATTCTAGTACAAGTTTGTACCTCGAAAAATCTGTCCTAAGAGACCTTCTTTAAAGCAGGACCTCTATAGCATGGCTAAGGCTGTCCTTTATTACTTGTAATTTTACTTTAAAAAAATAAAGCCAGTGGGAGGTTTTTCTATTTAAATCCACAGATTTTAGCCTTATTTAGGAAAAAAAAAGCAGAAAATAGCTTGGACTGGAGAAAGAGCAAGGAAAAAATCAGTATTTCCCAGACAGGACATCATTTGCTGAATTCCAGTCAGCCTAAGAATTACTATAAATTCTATTTTTTTTTTGCTAGTATGTCTTAAGGTGCGTTAACTCCATTCTAGAAACTAGTTTTAAAAATTTGAGATACATTAGTACCTTTATGGGAGTTAAAAACAAACCAGCCAGAATCTATTACTGAATAAGCTAAAATCTAAAAGCTGTAAATCTTGGCATATGTTTCTGGTATGAACACTCTCTTTACCTTATTATATACAAACACAGATATATATTTAACTATAAAGTCAGCTATAGCACACATTCATATGATAGTAAATAACTTCATTTTATTGTGATGTGTTGACCCCAGTCAGGAACTATACACCCTCACAACCACTTACTCACTACCCCACTTGCTCCAGAAGGACAGGGGAGAGAACAGGATGAGAGAAAATAGAAAAACTTGTGGGACCAAATAAGTTGTTTATATGTGTAGGAAAGACAGTGGGTGAGTTTGCAAAGGCAAAACTCTTCCCACAAGCAGACTGATGCACAGCCAGTCTCTGAGAAATGGGTATATTGGAAGACAGCACCCCAACCCTCCTTACTCTGACTTATTGCTGGGCGTGATGTTATATGGTATTGAATATTCCTCTGGACAATTTGGTCCCCACCCATCTTCTTTCCCCTCCCCCATCCCATCGTGAGTGAGCTTTGCAATTTCCCAGTGTTCCTTTTCCTTTGTCTTTAGGCCCACACATGAGCATTCTGATCTGTTCCAGTAAGGATTCAGGAAAAACATACAGCTGGTTTACTCTCTCTTGTGTCAACCCTCCATAAGGCATGTCCCAGGAGCATACAGTGGAGCATCTGGAGTTCTCTTTCTGCTTCTGCTCCTTGGCAGTCCATGGTACCCAAACAGCTGAAGCTTTCTCAATGGTAGTGTTATGTTTTGGGGTGTTTTTTTCTTTTGTCCTTGAATATATGATCTTTGGAATATGCTTGCTGTTTGCATGATGGAAAATCCACTACTGCTGTCACTAAAGTTTAGTATACCACTAGAAACACTGGACTTATATTCTTCATTTCTGCATGAAGTCAGGATTTTTAAAGAAAGACAAATTATGTATTTCTTTATGTAGTGCAACTTTTTGCATGCAGGAGGTTCACTACCAAAAACTGCAGTACTGCTATTTGCACGGTATCAGTGGGTGGCTGCTTTTCACTGCTGTGTTCACACTGGGAGGGTTTCAAAATCACACACATACCTGCCTTATGTCCTCACTGATTTTATGATAACATTCTGTCCTACTTTTGCAAGTAATCTTACAGACATAAGTATGTCTGCAAAGAGTCTGCAAAAGTGCCTGTGAGTTTTCCTCCATCTCTAGTTTCTCTCTGAGTCATTAGGACTCCTGGTTTCTGAAAATATATTTTTGCTGTATCATAATAATTATTTGTCATACTCAAAAGATGCTCTACATTTTTTCCCTGCCCCCAGTCCAGGCTAATTTTCATGGATCAGGGCAGAAAGCACATATGCTTTTGGGGTTTACTCATCATGCCAGCCAAGTATTCGAAATCAATATACTCTGTTGACACTTTCTACTTCTACTTAGACACACTTGAGATGCTCCCACGTGTTTTACAGACAACTAACAATATTGCAGACCTTTCTGTCAGTCATTCCTATTGAAATAGCATCTCTGAATTGATGGGAATACTATTTTCCCAAATTGAACATACAAATGTAAATTCATATATCTCAACAGAAATTTAACTCTTCCACCAGGCAGTATTGTATTTTCTGAATGTTTGATGAGTATCTTCTTTCATTGCTATATATTTTATAATTTTTATAGTAAAAATAAAACAAAATCCCAAGTTACCAACAAAATCAGGTGTTATCCTGTCCCTCAGTCTTCACCACAAAACTCCTCAGAAAAAAGAAAAAGACCTTAAAACTTGCAAGTTAAGCCACAAATATAAGGATTTTGGGTCTTCCTCATTCACTATAGCCTACAAAAGTCTTATACCTCTGTACAACAGAGAATATTGCAGACAGCCACAGATCATTATAAGCTCATCCATAGATCTCTGTACATTAACAAAGCAAGTAGCCATATTCAGTGTGTTCACATCAAAAGAGCATAAGAGGTACTAGATCAGACAGAGGGCTTACTGGCTTAGCATTGTGTCTCAAATACTGGTCACAAGCAGATGGTTAGAAGAGAACAAAACCAGAACTAGTAAAGGATATTTACTATTATATCTATGATCTGCAAAATATTAATACAACGCACTTACAGAGTAGGATGTATACTTTTAGTACTTCTGTGGTATACAAGGTATAAATACATATTTAATATCATTAAATGTCTTTATCTGTCATGCTTTTGTCCAGTAACCTCCGGGTCTAGGTAATCTTTCACTATCTACAACACCTTCTGGCAACAAGACTTACAGCTCTACTGTGTGAAGAACCATCTCCTCTGTTTTGTCCGAATCTAACTCAAACTCAATTGTTTGATTATCCAAAAATAAAACTTTTTTTTTGCAAGTAGGCTGAACTTTACAGGAAGCAGAAAAACACAAGAAAGGTAGGGACTAGGCTCTCTACTCTTTCAGTCTTCATGTTACGTGTTGTGAGTTCAGGAAACCAGAGAACAGCTATAATTCATGTAGGTCCATGATATATTTCAAAGGAGAAGTCTTTTACTACTTTTATGTCATCAAGGGTCATGTGCAGCTCACTTCATTTTCTTTGTATTATGAGTCTAACCATTAAGTGATCTTTTTCACTATGTATCTATCTGGATTCCTTGTTATTTCTTGTTTATTCTATGGGAAACATCCCATTAAACCTTCCTAAAATGGTCCATGTTCCTTCTAAAAGTTCCTCAGCCTTATTCTCCTTATGTTGCTGTTTTTATTTCATCCTAAGTGTTCAAATCGTCATAGGCACATTCCAAACGTGCTTCTGCTCTTTCTCATTTCTCCTCATGTGTGCTAAATATATTGAAAAGATTGGGATAGAAAGTTCTGTTGATGACAAGGGTACCGTAAGGCTTCTTTAATTCCTGATAGTATAATTTATTTTTAACCAGCCAGTAAACGGATCACACCAGTCTCTTCTTTCTGCCTGGAGTTTTACTTTATTGAGTCTGTGCAATACTCCTCTGAATTGCTAAATGCTATGATCCTTCAGAATCATTTCATAGGATAACCAAATACCTTTCAAACAGGATTTTTATTTTAATGCAAAACAACTGCTATAATAGACAACATATAAATATTACCATCTCTGTCATACTCAGTTTAATAGCTGAGTGCAACAGGTGACATTATGATTTCTTATATATGGAACATGACTACAGCATAAACAGAAAAAAAAATTTAAAAAATCTTAAAGTATACCCTGAGGGTTTTATTGCCTCTTTTTTTTGTTTGTTTGTTTGCTTGAAACCAATACAGTACTGAAATGTCTGTTAGGTTGTTTTTTCTTTAACAAGAGCTCAGTTTCAAGTGAACAGTCCTTTTTATTCTTTGATGTTGGAATATCATTTATAATTATACCAACATTCTCTTTTTCTTAAGCAGTCTGAACTAAGATTTCATTGTTTAGCTATGTATATGCAGTTTGGATCCTTTATGAATATCTATCGACTCATCAGATGCTGGGAATCCATTCATTTAACCCTTGTTAGTTAAATTGTTTTATGAGGGGTAGATGTAAATGAAAGTATAAAATAACTGTTCCACTTCTGAGCTCAAGATTCACGCCCCCTGCTGTGGTACCCACATGGTTTGTGAGCAAGAAACAGAGGTTGGGAATGCTGGGAAAATAAAAATGAAGCCTCAGACTTTTGTCTCCAGATGTATCATAGAGGTACAACACTTGCTGAGCCTTATATCAAAGATTTATTACTTAGATGTCCAGTTAAAAATATGCAGTTCCCACACATTACTTGCAGTCACACAAAGAGCTTGTGGGTCATAACGAATGATATGAACTATCTTTGTCTAACTGTATCTACTATCTTAATGTGACATTAAATCCTGGTAATACTGTGTTAACCTAAACAACAGGAATCACAGATCTATAAATCTGAGTCCCTTCAAGTAGAAACTTCTGAAAACATAAGCAATAGTCCAGACTGCTGAATAAACACATGCATCATCAAATCTATGTCAGAACTTTTTTGAAGGACTAAAAATAAATACTTTATAAAATGCATCCACAGGACATGCTGAATCTACAAATAAAATTCCAGCTGAGATTTGGGGACATAAAAAATTAAATTACAGAAAAGGACTTATTCCCTTAGAAAACAAGGCCTAAAAACTGTCCAGCCACAATGAAATGGTAAGTTATTAGTCCCTAATGCATTCTTACAAAATAAACCTACTCAGCTTTGAAAATACAGCTGTGTAATTAGCAATGAAAGAAAACCACTTTCAGGTTCTGACTGCTACAGGTCCAAGAACACTATAAATGAATATTTTAATGTCTAGTTATGTTGAACCCAAACTATTGTAATATATAAAATATAACTGTACATACTTTTCCAGAAGTTAATCTTTCATTATGCCCTTCAGTAATTAACTATAATAACTTTGCAAACTATTATTCTACACTCTAACAAAGAGTAGCTTTTACCATTCCTTTAAAGTTGACCTTTTCAGAGAATGACACAATAAAAGTTGAGTTTACCAGTAACATAGCTGTTGTGGTTTTGCTAGACC